>BGPR01000483.1:486469-556764 GCA_013235015.1 Araneus ventricosus
CATTTCAGCAATTCGTCTTATAAATCGGGTCACACAAAAAACCAGACTTCCCTCTCTTTTTCTTATTGAGAATAGAAATTTAAGAAGGTAAACGATGACGTCATTCCGAGAGTGAGTCACAGACTTGCTTTCTTCTACTGACCTTGGATCCAGAGGGATATTTGGACGTTTCTGAAGCGCGGTGAGGTACGGCTTTCTCTGCCTTTAAATAAACCCGGAAAAAACTAACGTAACACATTACGAGACTGATTTTAAAAATAGTAAATTTTGAAGACTCTTTACGTAGTGGGAAAATGTTTAGGGATTTCTTTTTTTCAAAAATATGTAACAATGTGTTATGGAGGAAGTGTCTTCAATCATAACGGGATAAAAAGAGGACACGGGGAAGTTTAATGTTTACGTAATTTGCATATTTTTATTTTTAGCGTGAAAAATGTTAGAAATATCGGAAAGAAATGCATTTGATACTAACGGTTTCTAAACATAAATTTTATGCTTCTAGAGAGGTAACTGAAGAAATCGCAAATAAAAAAAAATGATAGATTCCTAATCATTTAAACCATACATTAGATGCGATTGTTTTTATTTGCTGAAGATAATTTCACTTCGGTTTTCGATTCGACAGTAATCACTTTCAGTTTTCGATCCGACTCGTAGCATAGCAATACAAAAAAAAAAAAAACGTTAATTTTTTTTTTTTTTAATCATAAAAGAAATCATTCAGCGGAATACTAAAAGTTCTTTCAAGCCTTTCACAATCTAAAAACATGCAGTATTAAAAGCTATTTTATGTTTCATCAATACTAAGCCAATCACAAGTTTCTAACTAAATTGACACAATTTTAATTGAATGTTAAAACACATATAAACAAATGTGACGGCTGTCTTACTTTTTTCCTTCATTGTGGCGGATGCTTTGGCGTAGCAAGATAGTGACGCCCGGGGCAAAATATAAGTTTTTTTTTATCCCCAGTCGAAATCAATGGCTTAGTAAAAGTGATTGGCTCTCGGGGTATCGCAATAATTTTTCGCCCCCTCATCTATTTGGCTTTAAAAAGTGGCATAATCGTACTATTGCTTTATCTCTATGGCGCCCTCTAAAAGTGGCAGAGGGGTATCTATACCACCTTTGCCCCTACGCCACTGGGCGGGTGTCGGTGGATATTATCAAACGTGATAATTAAGCAAAACGCAGAAAATGAACAATGAACACACATACACAACAGCGCATCGTAAATCCGAAATCCATCGTAATTCCAAATAAAGATGTTTACTCTTTTCATTTAAAATTATAGTGCTGAATTATATTTTGCACTTTTTAAGTAAAATAGTTTGCCGTTTCCCCAGTAACATTAGGCACACACAAAAGTATATAATTATTACGTTATACTGAGCTTACTGATCAGAGCATATTGCACTTGCCATGAGCCTCGGTGGCCATGTGGTAAGGTCTCGGCTTCGGAGCCGGAGGGTTCCAGATTCGATACCCAATTCCATTGGAGATCAGACATGAGTTTTCTTTGTTGCACGTTAAATCATACGTAAGGGGTCAAACGTCCTCTCGCGTGTGTGGTGTGGAAGTTAGGAGAGGGGGTGCCAGCTCAGGCATCGACCCTATTATCTGACCTAACGCCACCCTGAACCCCCGATACCTATGACTACTAGAGTTACCGCATCGGTTTTAAATGGGCACAAGTTGGACAAAGCACGAACACCAGACATTTGACCTGTTATCTGACCGCGGTTCAAAATTACGAGGTCCTCCCAAAATAGCCCTTGTGTTGCTTCGGAGCGGGACGTTAATATAACTAAACTAAACAACACTTGCCACGAGATTTGAAAATTCGGAGAGGTCAAATCCATATACTTCGCACTTTCAACAATTAACTGTTTTTCGATTGCATACGTTCTTTGTGCAGACTGCAACAAATATTCTGAATGTTGAAATTATTCAATCTTATGAAATAACTCATTAAAATGGTTCCAAATAATTTAACTTTTATTACAGAAAGGAAACAAGGGCATTATACAGTTATGAAAATAAACAGACAATGAATTGAATATTAAACAATTATTAAAATACAAAGAAAAAATTCACATGAAACCAAACTAAATGAAGTGAAAGCACGGAAAAAATCAAATGAAGAAATATAACTACAGAATCTAATAAATCACATCCAATGTATGCCTAATTAACGTACAGAAAATTTAATATTAAATTTTAATTAACAAATCAATTAAAATTTAGTATTAAAAAGAGATAAGTGATTTTTCAATTCTCACAGAACACAACTATTTAAAATGTTTAGCATAACCTACCATAGAATGAGAAAAGATAAAAATATATGAATCAAACCCTATAAGAACCGAAAAATTATTCAGCTATAAAACATATAAATTACATACATCGCAGAAAAGAAAGCTACGACTCAAAGTTACATTTCCATCAAAACTTGGGAACTAAATATTTTATAGGCACTTCCTCCGTCGAAAGCTGAATAAAACATGAATAAGAAAATAAAGATGATAGCCATATTTTAATATTCGCCAAAAACGCAAGAAAGAAGACCAACTCGATTTACCACAGAAGATGAAAATTGTTGTCGAATAATAAATAGGATAATACAGCAATGCCTCTCTCGTCAAGGGATGATATGTAGGAGGAAAAGAAACACTCGCCACTCTCTCTCTTTTTACCTTAAAGAGAGTTGAGGGCGTTTCCCCCTCCTTTTCATTCTTTGTGGCAGCAGGGAGAGAGAAAGGAAATTTAATTATGTTGAGTTCCACTTCTTCAACTTATATTCATGGAAGTGGGGTCATAAATGCGGAAACATATTCAGAAGGTGGTATTTACGAATAGGAGTTAGAAAAATCTAAATGGCAACGCTTAATGACATACACTGAACAAAGGCAAGTGACATGCACGGTGAAAATCGCTTGCAGAATGAAACATTACAAAGTGTTCCGGAGAAAAGAAATAGAGACGTCAGACAAATAATATAAAATTTTTTGATTTGTTAAACACGTTTCAATTGTATATCAAGAAGCTCGTCTTCCATGCATGTCAAATGAAATGGTTATGATAAAAAAAATTACAGAATAAGAATGAAGGATAAATGATATTAACGGAAAGGAGAAACCAGGAAACTTTTTCTACCTAATATTATGAATAAAACATGCAAGAAACAATATACATCATACAAGAAACAATATACACCATACAAAGGTAAACAATAAACATCGTTTAAATAACTGCTTTTTATTCTTTGTTAAATGATACTGCATGGCACTCATTTCTCAACAAAATATATTTTTCAACAAATGATTGTAATAAGTAAGAATAATTAACACAATTGAACATGAGAATAACAAGATACTTAAGACGGAAAAATTGTATGAAAAACGTTGCTTCAAAGAAACAAAAGGTTCAAAACAAATAAAAAGGCTATTTGTTTACTCGTGCAAATTTTCCTACTTGAGGTAGACATTCGAAGGAAAGGATATGCAACGAATAATTTATCTCAAAAACTTCCAACAACTCTTATTTGCAAAGTACAGTAGCACTTTGTTTACAGAAAAAAAAACTTAATATGTAAAGCAGTATAAAACAAATAACATGATTTACCAAAAAACTTCATTCTGATTTATAAGAAAAACAATTTAAATTACCTACAAAGATAAGAATATACTATTTTCCTAAAACGTTACTGCAATGTAACAAAAATAAACACGAACCAATATTGAATAACGAGAGATAAATTGATCACTTCAATTTTTTTATTCTTCATGCGTAAGATGAAAATGCAAATAAATACAAAGAGTATAATCGTATGGGTCTACTTTTAATGGCATTGCACCAATCTAGTATTTACTATACTTATTAAGTCAGACAATATTAATTAATTTAAAATATTTTAAAGTTTTAAAAACTCCAACACTTAATGGTAATTAAATCACTTCTATTGTAATAACCATTCTAAGAGTTAGTTTAGTTATAATAACGTCCCGTTTTGAAGCAACAGGAGGGCTATTTTGGGACGGACCTCGTACTTTTGAACCGCGGTCAGATGACGAGGACGACGGCACCTCCCTCTCCAAAATTCCGCACCACGCCGGAAGTTTGGAGAGGGAGGTGCGATTCAACGGCGGGAGAACGTTTGACCCTTACGTATAATTTAACGTACCCGTTTAACTGGCCCAATACACGGCGGACCTTCAGTGGAATCGGGTTCCGAACCTGAAAACCTCCAACTCTCTCTCTCTCTATATATATTATATATATATATATATATATATTCATTCTTGACCTTTAATCATAGGACATATAACAATAAAATGCAATTCTCGTTATTGGATATATTGCGTTATTTTGGATCAATTCGTTATAGTAAATAGAAATTAAAAATGATTATTAAAAAAGCCCTTCTTGGTTTTCTTTCATTTTAGAGAAGGTAGCAAGGAAATACTTTTAATTTTGTTTCGAAAAAAGTTCTGATAGTTTCGATTGTCGTGACGTTTGATTCAGGGTAGTAATTAAATAATGAAAATCCTTTAAAAATTTATACCCTGAAAATTTGTACTCCTGACGATATAGTAAACATTTTATTTATTTATTTTTTTTTCACATTGGAATGAATGGAGACCAAGGAAAAAACGATGTACTAACGAGAACGACGCAATAAGGAATGACGCTCTAAGGAAGTTTCACTGTATAGTAAAAGAAAAAAATAAAAATACAGCGCGACAAATTAAACAAAAATTCGCTCACTTTTTCGAGAATAATATTGAATTATCCTGCAACGAACTATGACATTCGCTGTTACCATCAGAGAGAATTTCAGTTGATACAAAACGATTTGGCTCTCATTTATTATAAATCCGCACAATAAAATCTGCTTTCCGCGTCCATTAAACTAAAATGACAATGGACGAATGGAATTATATTTGTTACTCTACTGCGATTCAAAGAAACTTGGCAAGGAAAAATAAGTTCGTTGGTTGTTTGCGAGTGTATGACCTTAGAACGTCTACATCTGGTGTCTGTTATTTTAGACATTTTGGCACGGTCTTCGAACTTGGGGTGCTACGGCAGCGAAAGGGCAGGAAGACAAAGATCTAAGAAGGAAAACATTTAAGAATCGAAGGCGTGGGTTGACTTGTTAAGTCGCAGAACTCTCCATAAACTTCAGAATAAACATAGTGCATGGAAATAGCTTACATTCATCGTTAAACGTTCAGTAAAAATGAAGGGTTTTAAAGTAGTCATTTAAAAATGGAAAATGGAGCAGCTATTTTTAACGGATTACTGTTTACTCTATCTATGAATAAATGTAGTTATAAAATATCACGAAATTGCCAGCAAAAGATTAAAAATGAAAGATTTAAATAAAATTACATTTTTAAACACGATTTTCATAGAAGAACTTTCGTAAAGCGTCGAAAATGCGATCATGTTTCAGACTGAATTATCAAGGGGAAAAAAAACTTCATGATTTATATCTAGGATATTTCACTGAAAGCTACAGAAAAATCGTTAGTTTTTGCTCTTGAAACATGTTATTGTTAGAGATAGTATGGAGTGAATTCTTTACGCCGAATATTTTCCGAAATAAACCAAGTTCTTCAGAAACAAATTTAAATAACTTTAAAAACATGCACTCATAAAGTCTGAGTTTCCCGAAACGACTTCTTAGCCTTTTGCTCAATTAAAAACAAAAGAAGAGACGCTCATGGATTATTCTATATCTAAAATTAAAAAAAAATATTATCACTCAATTTTACAAAGGGAAATTATTTTAAATGTAATTTTTTATGCACTTGAATTCTACGAAACACTATTCACTAGTTTTAAAAAATCGCTTCTCCAAGGTTTCAAATCACTAAAAGCACATTTTTATGTAACGTTGGTTTACTTTAGGGATTAGTGTAGCCCATTCTAACATCAAATTTTTCTGAAGTATCCCAACGTCATGCAATCGCGAATTATGTATTCCTATAAATTATTTTATACGCAGCTTTTATTACAGCGCTTCCTTTCCTAGAACTTGTATGATTTCTCTGGGTGTTAATAGGAAACAAAATTCATACTCTTCAGAAAACACAAGTTTAAATTCCGTTATTGGCAATCTAAATCCGAAAATTTTTCTGCTCACAGAAAATCTGTTTGCTGCAATTTTGAAATAAATGGTTCATTAGATGTTTTCAGCTTCAGCAGAAGCTGGATATCTCAGAAAAACTTATTTCCAAGCATAAAAGTTTTAAATCGCATCCTCCGAAATACAAACGTTCATTATGAATTTGCCAATTTTAGATACCATTATAAAAAATAAATGTACCGACTTGGATATAATTTATTCTTCATTCATTTCTTGCAAGCGCACACACACACTCTTACTTTGGCAAGCGATGTCTAAACAATTCCTCACGCAGCCAGAAATGAAAGCTCAGAGAGTATTTTCTTGTTGCTACTCCTGGCAACCTCTCCTCATTCCAATAACAACCTTTCCAAGTCTAAAAAATGCCAATTCTCTCTTCGGCTGCTATATCGAGGAAATCAGGTTCTCTAATAGTTGTTTTTGGGTTTCATTCATGGTATGAGTGGGGCCATTATGTGTATGGGATCTAATTAAGATCACAAATAAGACAAAGGCAGGACATATATAATATAATAGATTGTATTGCCTAGTTTAAAATACGTACCTTCAAAATTTATACATGGAACCAATATATCATACATCAAACAAATAAGCCCAGAAAGAAAAGACATAAACGCTCGATGTGAGCCATTCTCATCGAGCATACATTGTCAGGCGTCAGTAAGGCGGCCTAATAAGTATATGAGCCAGAGTTGGTAAAATTACAGCAACTCTTCGATTGCATAAAGACCTGCTTTGAAGCAAGGGAGAGAGAGAGAGATTTGTTCGAAGTCTCGACGGGGGGTGGGGGTGGTCAAGCCTTCTCCAGTCGTTGCAAATTCCAAGGGCCGGTGTAAGAGCACTCGTAAGAGTACCTAAGTGAAGAAAAGTCCATGCGCCCCTTTCAATACATATTCATATACAGTAATACCTCGTTACAACAATACTTTGGGGACCAAATAAAGATCTTGTTATAGAGGGATGCATTGTTATATCGAGGGGCAGTATAATTACGATATAAAAAGTAAAAATTTTGTTTGCTTTGATGTGGTCACAATACAACAATATACATTTTGCAAAAAAAAAAAAAAAAATATCACCAGGGTGATGTTTGTTAAAGCACACAAAAATTTGAAAATTCAGCTATACAATAAAATAGTTCACATTCCTGAGAAACTTATTTATATCGAAAATATCCAATATTTTCGTTTGCCTATTCAATTTTTTAACTGTGAAGTCAACTAACAAGGTTTGCATAGAGTCTAATGCACGGAAATGATCATCATTTGTGGATGAAAGGTTTCAGAAATTTGCCCGTAGGGACTGAACTGATAGAAGACAGGAGTGGCGCTAGTGTCTGCTCGACGGGGTAAGCACGATCGCCCCGAGAGGAGGGGGGAGCACTACTTGTTGTACGGGGGGGGAAAGTGAAAAGGAAATTGGTAACAAATTTTCGCCACATCTTTATTTATCTTTAGTTGAATACCCTGTTGCGTGAACGGGGTACAAAAATTTTCCCCGACAGGGGTGCCCTGGGCCCCCGCCCCCCACTGGCGACACCTTTGATTGAAGTCGATAAAGACTGCTATATATCTGTATCGTCATCATTCTCTTCATTATCATTTTCCATTTCGTCCGTGATTTCGGACGGAAATGACAGACGAAATGGGTTATCTTCTTCAATAACCTCCTTCAAAAACCGCAAGATCATCATCCATTAAATATTACCCCCATTTGAATTCCAGACATTTTGCCACTTTTTTTTCCTTTAAGCTGAGTTAAAGACTTTTGAAGTCTCAAAACACATTCTTCAGCCATCTGAAACATCGTCAATTTTCGAATTTTCGTCATTATCAGTTTGCTTAACCTCCATGAAATATTGTTACAGAGGAAAAAAATGGGGTTGAGATTAAAAAAAAAAAACATTGTTGTACAGGGGTTTATTGCTGTACAGAATATTGTTATATTGATGGGAGATTAACATCATGCTCTATGCAAATTCATCGGGACCACAAAATTTTATTGTTGTAGAGGGATTTATCGTTGTATCGGAGATCGTTGTAGCGGGAGTTTACTATACACAACACAGCCAAATATACACAAATCAGATTATAAAAAAATGTTTTAATGATAAAACTATATTTAATTTGCACGAAAACGGAAACAATGTTTTTTTTTTTTTCCCTTCTTCTTCTTTTTCTCTTCAATATCCTTCATTAACTTGCATTTTAAACATAAATAATTCATAAAATATTCAATACAAAATATATAATCAAAAACATACATTTTTTTTTACCCTTGCTCTTTAATTTATTGTGTCGACGTCAAGATATTAGCACATTTGTGTTCTATTAGTATTACTGATAGGAGAGTTAGTCTTACTTGAGCCATGGTCAATGGAATGCATGCTTGTATCATTTTCAATTTTGAAAAACTTTTCTAAACTGTTTCCGATACTGACAATGCTGCGAATCTGTACGAAATGATAAATAAATGTGAAAAACTGTTTTCTAATGTTAGAATAATATGGGAACATCAATAGTCGAAGTATTTTCAAAAATTCATCTTGATATTAATCATAAAACGTTATTTACATATGTTCCATAGATATCTCGAGAATTATTGTGTGTAATGTGTCTTTCTAATATTCCGATGAAAAGACGGTAGTTCCATCTGATAGACAAACGCCCCTTGATGTGGGAGTTCACCTAACGCTAAAACCGGACCTGAAAATTCTCAGTAATTTTGGCTAGACAATCAATTTTTTTCTTCGACTAGCAATAAAATCCAAACCTTTTCATTTAGCAATTTACATATAAAATCGTTTTAATTTTAATGACGTTATTTTTCTTGAGCAGAGACGATAATTTTAAAGGAATAATTTACATGTTGTTTTAATGAACTAAAGAAAAACTTTCAAAACTTCTAAGTTTTCATTTCTTTATTTTAGTTGAACAATGTCAACTTTTCCAGCAGTCATAATTCTGATGGCAAACATTATTTTCAGCACTTTTATTTCTACACTAAAACGTTCCTATATCGAGACTGAGATGGTTCCAAGTCTCACTACATCCAACTTAATGAATGACACCAACAAACGAATGAGAAAACGCTTCCATCACCCGTACTCCTTGACATCCTTTCAACCGATCGCCAAACTATGCATTCCAGCAACCCTAGACACAGGACATACGCGCTGATTCACCGAGGGGCAACGTGCCCTTGTAAAGAGAAACGCTCCGTTGACGAAATGATCGCGCAGAGAAGGCGAAGTTTAAAAATAAATTACACGTCCCGAGTGACAGCGCGAAAAGACGAGCAGGAAGAGCAAGAGAATCTCAATAAAGACTGAAAAGGGAACTGAAAATTCAAGTGAACCTCACCGCAATAACTGAGTGACGTATGGGACTTTCGGTGCCAAAAAACTTGCGTGGGGCGCTTTTCTTACTTGTGACTGTAACTAGGTTTTTGTGACGAAAAAGAGAGAAAGAGAACGGAAAGAAAATATGCATTAGTAGAAATGGTTCATTTTCGAAGGCCGTGAATTTCTTCAAAATGCGCGCACTAAGTGCCATCAGAAACAGTATCTCCAACACTTAGCAGGCTGTTTAGCTAATCTAGAGAATAATTAATTTCAACATTTTCACAAACGTCAGTTCCTTCACAGAAAGAATATCTCAGAAAAAATCATTTTAGTGATGTAGGCTCGTTTTGAGGGATTTACAATCCCACTGAAATTATAAATCTTAAATGTAATGCGTATGCACTGAAAGTTAAACAAAAAAAAAAGGACTATTTTTACATAATTTTTTGCCTGTTTTCTATCCGAAATGCGCTTAATAAGATGGCTACCCAGAAAAAAAAATGTACAAAGAAAGCCAGTCGCGAATTCAAAGCAAATATAAATTTTACAAGTAAATCAACTCTTAATTCCATCCAAAAAAATGCTTGCGATATTTTTCCACTTGTTTTATAGTACTCAAAATTGAAAAATAATATGAACAACATACAAAACGAGTATGTCTTAGGCCCGGTGCACACTAGCCGATTTGTGTCGTTGAAGCAATAAAAATAACAATAATGACCCACACGCCCCCTGTGAAGACACACAGGGGGAATGTGGGTTACTATTGTTATTTTTATAGCTTCAACGATACGAATCGGCTAGTGAGCACCGGGCCTTAGACGTAACACACCAGGTTATTGTTTTAATTGACGATGAATATTGGAAACACACGAGATGTCAAATGTGATAGTAAAGATTATAAATCGTTTGTAAGAAACTAAAATTTGAAAATTAATATTATCAGTACTAGCCCAATTTATTAAAATTCGTAATTTTTATTATTTCTATGTTTGCCAAAAGGTATATTTACTTCACTCAATAAGAACTAATAAAATTCTTGCACAACCATAACTAGCACATGTTCATCCTTAACAAACACATGAAGTCACGGAAGAGAGTTAATGAGATAAGTGTCTCTGTAAAAATTTATAGACCTTTTCCAATTTATATTACATACATTTGCCTCATAAATCTAGCTTGCTGCATATTGCATCCAATAACATAGCGAGAGTAAAATTTTGCAGGGAACAGTTTATTTTTCACCCCTCCCTCCTAAAACTTGTCGATAATTAAGCATAGCAAATAAATTTCTATTTGCTTTCGCGGCGCCTCCCCAATACTGGTCCACGGTGCGTTAATATTACCTTTGAACCACCTCACTACGCCACTGGTTACCACTGCTGGCTGTATAATAGCAACAAATGTTTCGTCAACTTAATAATGGCGCTTTTAAATCGCTATTGCATATAAGCTAGCAAGTAGGCAGTTTCTTAGAATTTACGCAAAATTCATTAAAAGGCTACTTTATAAAGTTATTAATAAAATGTATACACAATAAACAACTGTATTTCTTGCATGCACGTGCTCAGTTAACGAGCCCATCATTTAGCCGTGTAAGTTTCTACTAGTAAGGTGACCAACCGTTCTCCTTTAGGGAGGGTTGTCCTTTTGTAAGTTCTGTCCTCCCTAGAAAGGAGTCCTCCTACATGTCCTCCTTTTCGAAATTTGAAGACTAATCTGTATATCTCCGTATTCGATCGATGCCGATCCGATCCGTTGTATTCATTTATATAATAATTAATAGGCATGTCTGCATTTAAATAATAATTAATAGGTATAATTAAAATATAAAATGTTGCAAATGCATTTACATATTATAGTGTATTCTGTGTTATTGTTGCAATGAATAAAATATTTTGTTCTTCAATTTATTTGTGTCCTCCTTTTCATTGTAAAAAAATTGGCCACCTTACAATTAGTGAAAAATCTGGAACATAATAATTGAAGTGCAAGGCCAAAACTATAAATAAATCTACACCAAATTATAAGCCTGAATTTAATAGAAGGAGCCAGTACACATCTAAGAGGGGAAAAAACTTCCTCATGACGACAGCTAAATGTTTGTTTCTTGCGCGTATCAGATATCAAATGTTTTGTTTTTCGTTTCAATATATTTCATACACTCATACAGTTATAAGCATCATAGTTTTTTCTGCTTCTCAATTTCTTTTATTAGGTAGGTATTTTCTTTGGGTCATAGGCAATCATGTTCCCAGTTGCCGTTCTGATGCAGCGCCAAATTACTCTAGCCCAGGGCGAACAAATTTGTTAAAACAGCCCTGTTTGTGAATAAATAAAATTGTTTCTGTGCTCTGAATGCTGTAATCCGAATATGTCTTATTAATACTACGCTCTATAATGATCTCGATATTTTTACATTTAACATTACATTGAAATAATTGTTTTGGTTCAAAAATAGTATAGTAAATCTTAGGCGCCTTTAGATGAATGGCGCCCCTGGGCTACAGCCCTATTATACCATCGGATAAGACGGCCCTGTTCATAAGAAATAAAAGTAAATTTTTCACGCAATTAACAAACACATTCCCTTCACATTTTAATCATTAAAATCAGCACTGACCACATATATTCACATATTTATCATTTATCAAATGTATAAAGTTTGATCATCACTGCAATGAATTAAACTTATAAATGAGAATCTTCACAAAACTCACTCAGTTTATTTCCTTACAAAATCTCTCGTGATAACAGAAAAATAAATCACGCAATTTCTAGAAAAATTCTTACAAATGTGAATATTTAAGTAAAAAATGTTCAAAATGTAATAATAAAGGTTTATCAAAACAACTAACATATTAACTTCAAATTGATATAATTTTAAAATGATGTTAGAAATGCAATTCCGGTTTCAGATCCTAGAAAATGGGTTACGATTATTCACATGTAATTTACACACTTCCTCTATCTGAATGGAATAACTTCAACCACGGTCACCGACAACCTAAATAAAAAAAAATTACCGCACTAACTACATTTACACTCAGCAATGAAATGTTATTTCTTATATTAAAAGAAATAAAACCAAATCTGAACAAAGGCCACCATAATGATTTAAAAATTTGCTCATTTATTTTGTTTTCCTTACAAGACTAGTGGAAAGTTTCAAGTATTTGACTCATGATGAGTCATTTCAAGATTTTTCTTTCCGTTTTAATTTAATTCGCAATTCAATTTTCAATGACATTGAAGCAAACAATTCTCTTACAGGTTGAGAAATTAAAACCTAAGCAATTCTATTCGCGAACCCATTTTTAATTGAAAGTAAATAACTCAAACAGGTTAAACAAAGACAAAAATACATGTATTTCTTCAGAATATTACATTATTTTTGCTTACATTCTTCAATCTCATTCCTTATTTTTAAAAATAATTTTAAGTAGTCGATATTGTAATTTCCATTCACAACTATAATCGAATTCGAATATTCTTTAGGAATTCCGCACCCGTTTTCTGTTTATCAACCAATGAACAGAAAACAACCAAGTTGACAGTATAAGGAAATTAACGCTGTGCAGGTTTACGTGTTAAGAAATCCTAAATATGATAATAAAGTGCTTAAAAATATTAATACATTTAACACAGAACTTAGTCTTAAACTCTAATAATCGACACTCAGCTTGATAAAGTTCTGCATTCAATGCGAAAGCTTTTTATTTCCATGGATCTCTTTCTAGAGCATCAAGACGCGTAGAAACACGTTTAACAATTAACATCATGAACCAGAGATGGGGTCTTTCGCGATCATCTCGGTATTGTCAATTTGAGTTGTCAAGTGCTACAATTCTTTTGGATGCCTTCGTGTTATGTGATGTCACTATAAAATAATTAAACGTTCGAAAAAGTCACAAATATCAACATTTCATACATGTTATTTTGTCATTTATAAAACTTTTCTGCGGAATTCGTTTGCTTATACATTACAGACACAATGCAAATAATTTTCAATATAAATTTTATATCTAACATTTCCTATGTATTTCTTTCAAAAACACTATCTGCATTGGTAAAAGTTAAAAAAATAATTATAATAGCAATCAAATTCCATTTAGCTTCGTCACCTCCAATCGCTTTCTATCCTTGTTTAAATCTTAAACCAGCAGACGATTTCATAAATTCCAGACTGAGAAATTATTCTTTTAAATTATGTCGCAATACAAAATAAAACTAAAAAAAATCAAACGCAAGATTGTTTTAAAACCAGCAGACTCATTTAATTCCCTGAATAACGATTCAAACCTGATTCTAGAAAGAGATTCCACTCCACTTAAAGAGAAATAAAAAAACAAATTGCGTTCGCCGGCAAACCTTACATGGAAAGAGAAATTGGCTGTAAAATAGTGTCAGAAGAAAGAGTAGTTTATGACTAGTAACTGACCTACGACTGCTCACGCAATTGTGTCTTTAATTAGGGCACTTTCTTGAAGATAGATAGGCGAAATTGTGTGCTGTGAAATGCTTAGAAAGCAAAGGATTGAAAAAAATTCATTCCTCATTCGGTCACAAGGAATATGGCAGAATACAAAAGAAATCTAAGATATTTCTAATGGCAAATGCTTTCAGTGCGTAAAAACATCACTTACTGCTTTGATAGGCAATTTCGACATTTTTAAATGCACAGAAGGGAAATATGTACATATGACTGGCATTAAATTTAAAATATGCAACTAATCATTACCAAACGTCTTTGTGATTTCAAAATAAGAAATCTCAATTTAAAAAAAAGCAAACTTTTAAGTTTCGAAATTAAATATGTGCACGAAATAATTGCAACATACGCTAAAAAAACCTGATGAACAATAAAATAGCATGAATAGAAGTAAAAAATGAAACAAATCTCCACATAAAATATATTATTTTGAGTATTTTAAATGTAAAAGGACAGATAAAAATTACGTGAGATTCTATTCATAATATTGAATAGATGCTTCGATTTAATTTTACACAAGTTGTTAAATAATACAACTTAATTAATTTTTAATTCAATTTTCCTTTCAACAAAATGAAATTGTTACATGAAAGGGTATTTTCCAAAGACTGCATTCTGAACTAACAGTTAACTACCAACAGCGGTATCTCATAATTTTTAAAAACAAAATATATTGAGAATTATATTTCCCCATTCTACTAACTTCAACATCGCTGTAATTCTCCAACAGCTTTTATAAATTTTTCAACAAGTAAAGCTCATGTTCAAAGAAATTAGACATCAATTGTTGCAAATTTTAACAACCTTTTCCTTTATGGATAACTAGCTGATAAACCCGGCGTTGCTCAGGATTAAAATACTTTTGAATAAAATATTATAATACACAAAATCCTTTTATTGTGTGAAACATTTTTAAATTGAAATGAGATCATCAATAAAAGCAAATGATTTTTGAAAAATGCAGAAAGCTAATTTTCTCCGTAATATTTGTTATATAAGTACTTCAAATTTTTTCACAAATACTGAATTATAAGAAAGGTTTTAGTGTACTTTTTGGAACAATTAATTACTTTTTGATTAATAAAAACATGCAAATAAACCAAAACAAAAGTTTTCCTGGTATAAATTGTGAATTGTTTGCTTTTAAACTTTTCTTTTAGTGTTTCCCAGAATTTTGTTAATGTTTTTTGGCAACAGTTCTTCGCATGTGCATTTTTTGTCATAAACACTAAAAAGAATAAGGTTACAAATTGAGTATAAAATTGATATTGAAAATTTATTAAAATAAGACAAAAAATGTTCAGAAATGAAATCAGCTAATTTTTTTTAAAAAATATGATGTAAAATTAGTTTTTGTTAGACAACATTTTCGGAAGATATCGCGGAAAAACGCCAAAATCTTGCTAAATTTTTAATTACCTTTTAGACTTCTGTAAAGTTGACAGTGACCTTTATCTTGTTTGGAAACCTTATGTGAGGAAATTCTTCGAGATTGAACAAAAGCTGTCGATTGGAATTAAGGAACAACCACAGTAACATACACTCTGCATAAAAATATGTACAACAAACATTCAAAACCACAGCCTCTCAACTACAGAGAATAAGGCTACAACGACTTACATTAATCCAATGCTTGCCTGTAAACGACATTTCTGGAGCGTGTTGTTGTCAAAAATCTATTTCATCTGCTTACAAAAACTTTACTATCTTTGTCTTTGTTGGAATTTGAGCGATTGACTTAAGTTTTCTTTAAAACATAACTCTGAATCTCGTAATACTCTCTCTCGTAAAGTTATATATTTTCAATTAAAATATTACTTATTTATTATTTCGTAGAAAACGCAGGTAAATATGACAGGCGATATTAGCTGCAGCGATTTTTTAATCTAATTAAATAAGCTTAAGAATTATTTTAGAACCAATGAAAACATTGCCAAACGATATTTGAAAAAAATAAACATAAACATCAGAAAATAATGGTAAAGTAATTAGACCGTTGCGTAGTAACGGAGTATCATTAAATTTGCTTTATTTCAAAATCGTCTGCGTATAATAAACTTATTAAATTTTGAAACACTAATAAAAATGAAGGAAAAATGTCACAGATATAAAATTAGTATCATTAAAAAGGTAAAATTTTGAACTGTAAGATGGTATAAAAATAATTTTTTTGGGATAATTTGCACCGAACTTACAACGGAAAAACGATTTCGGTTAATTTCTAAATAACTGATTCTTTTGAGCTTTGAAAAGATGATAGATGTTTTCCCCTTGTCTTAATTAATAAGTGTGCAAAGTTAGGCTGAAATAGGTGCAGTGGTTTAGTAGGACAGACATACATACAATGACTTATTTATATTAAGATTTATATATATGCAATGATTACTTCAGGTGTGCGTGGTTGCAATACACCATAACATAAGAAAAGTCTTCAGATACTGCATTTCATCTAAAATTGATTTCTAAATAGTCTTAAAAGTTTTTCATAGAAACGAATAGATGTATTACGTTTTCATATTTTGTCGTTTACCCACAATCAATCAGCAATCCATCTTAATTTTAGCTGCTAGTTAAGACAATTGATCTGTCGGTCCTGAACAAACTCAAAGGACTGACTACCAAGAAAAATCTTCATTTAACACTGATAACTACTATCATATGGGCGGGTACGAAAGGCTAAGTCTTGAATCCAACCCTTCCTATCGATTTAAATAACCAGAAATAATTTATCAGTCTGTGTCATTCCCCATGAGTGAAATATCAAGTTTGGACACAAATGAGTTATTGGTCCATGTCCGTCACGTGATTAAGTGTGTTTTAAGAGAACATATATATGTTTTAACATAACATATACAGACTTAAAATCATATCATGTAACAACTAATGCAGCTCGCATTTTTAGCTTCCAAATGTCCATGCAACAACAATGTTTGCAATTGAGAATTCGTACCCTTTTATAGGTTTCTTCACTTTACTTTTTAAACGTTAAAAAGTAGGCAAGTACAAAACATTCCTATTCTTATTAAAATTAAAAAATCAAGTTTCCGTCTTTCGTATAATAATACAATGTTTATTTTATATTATCCCAAGAATAATACGATAGAATTAAAAAGCGGCATTTTTAGCTTAGGAATTTCAGGATATAAGTATCAGAACAACTCCAAGACAGGAAGTGTGTTTTTATTCGATTTGGCCCTCAGATTGTATTGCGCGGTTTGAGTTCTGAAAAGTGTTTATGCATTAGTTTGATACATTTCTTTCAGTAACCACAGGCTGTTTCTGCTCAACGATTTTAAACAACATAGTGCTGATATAAAACAGAAGAATGATTACGTGTATAAATTGATGTAATCGATCGTTTGTTTAAATCGTTGGTTTAAGTCAACGCACACTGAGAATTAAAGAGGATTTATTATTTTTGAAAAGAAAGAAGAATCTGAAGACGAAAGAACGTAACCAAGGGATTCAGCGATCGCAAGTAGCATTGCGAAACATTTCTAGGTTAGTTATCATTTAAAATATTGCAAATTTAAAAGTTCCTCGGATATAATAATCTACTATTTATACCTAAAATTATTATTATTAGTTTTATAACAAGAAAGTGAAGATAATGCTTCGAGGAAGATTTTTTAGTGTACACGTACAAACTATGAATGCGTGTTTTGAGATGGGTTTTATAAAACAGTTTTGAGCGAATATACCAGTCCAGGACTTCTTAATTTTTTTTCCTATTCGCAACCCCATTTCTACTCGGAAAAATTCTGCCGCTACGATAAAGTCGCAAAAAATAAGAAAGCAAAGCAACGATTCGGATAATTAAAAGAAAATTTAATTAAAATAGTTATTCAACAAATATTTTACATCAAAAGTGAAAGTTAATAGTTAAGAATTCCTTTGCTGTTACTCAAGAAAACCGAAGAAAATAGTGGCACACTGCAAGTGAAGAATTGGAACTTAGTTAAAAACTAGATCCAAAGATAGTGATCGACTTAACCAACGACGAATTATACCCTAAAATAACATGCAAGATGTTTAGAGCCGAAATCTTTGCCATTACAAACGCACTTCATGCGAGAAAAAAAATCATTTCAGTATTTAATGCATGCACAAAATATATTACTGAAAGTCAATGGAATGCAGCAAAATAAGAAAATTCAACTTTTTTCTCATTCCAATCAATGAGAAACCAACACTCGTTGTCATTATAAATTTATGAAATTTATATTTTTTCAATACTTAGAAATTCTGACATTTAACTTTTCACAGCTCAACAACATGAATTAGTAATTCTATTGAGTGCATATTATCAATTAAATTCGCATTTAGAAGTTCTAATTAAAGTCTGATTTGTTTAGCATTAATACATATTTTTTTCATCTCAGTTTCATTTTACTTTTTCTCATTAATTCAATGCTTTTATAACTATGTCTTTGGAAGAACTTATGCCTTGTTCTATCTATCTCTATACAGCCAAATAGTATCGTAATTCTATCATCACTGATACAACCAAAATATTTTAACCACCGATAGCATTTTATTTACACAGAAAAGGTTGCCTTCTCAAAATAGTTTCAAAACGTGAATGTCCATTGCTATTTGACGTAAATCATATGAAAACAGAATAAAACTGAAGATTCATTCAAAGTGACGTAATAGTTACCTGTTTACCGAACACTGAGAGATGTATGAAAGTCATTCGCAAAGACAACATTTCTCTCGTCACGGGTGTTGGTCAGGGGAAAAATGAAAGAAAACTTCCTAGAAAAGGAGCCAGGCAGTCAATGGTCAGTTTGAACAAGTCACGTGGCATTTTAATACTTTTCCGCTGTCGGTTCACGTCTTTTTATCACTTTTTTTCTATCAAAGAATAACGAGACGTAGAAAGAAAAACAAAAAATGCTGAATGATTCTCTTAAAATATGTTTTTCCATTTTCAAAGGCATGTTATTATCTCTTCGAAAGTGAGTTCATTATTCGCTGCTTTGAAATCACCAAGAATTGATGATGGGGGGGGATTCTGATGCGAAACACAATGCAGCTTTGTCGCATGGTTATAAATTTCGATCATAAAAACAGTGATATATAAAAAGAATGCATTAAACAGAAAATTATATGAATTATCTTTCCGAAATATTCAAAGATGTCAAAATCACATTTCTTTTTCAAATCTATAATCGAATATTTATATCAGCAGCCAAACCTGATTTGATTTTATAAAAAATAAGAACAACAAAACATATCTTTCAATCCTTATCGATACATCCAATCAAACTAGGGCAACGATCTTTCAAGCACGACTTTTAAAATTAAATATATATATAGCCACATACTCCAAACCGGGTTTTTATAGTCCGACCCCAAAACTGTTATCCTTTAGTTAAGATTTTATCCACGGTTGAAATATCTCTGAAACTCCTTTTTTTTAATTTTCATCGCAATTTTAGTAAAATTTACAAAAAGTTTCGAAATAAAAACACAAAATACGCGGTATTACTAATATAATAGCCCAGATCTGTCTATCGGTAACGCTTTGACGTCACCAACAATAAAACTCGCGCCATAGCACTGCGAGACGTTAAACAGCATTATTTCATTGTTAGAGCACCTAAATATCAACCATTTTAAATTTAAAAGCGTAATTGTCGTTCTAATTTCAAATTTAATAGCTCTAAAATAGTAAAATAAAATTTTCTATCGAGTGATATAAAATTTATCTCGCTATGATCAATAGTTCCCGAGAAATTTTAAATTATATTAATCATATATTTCAAATTAATTTCCATTTTTTAATAGAAAGTAGTAAATTAAGTCAGTGGTATATCACGCGCGTGATATAGTTTGGACGGAATGTTGTTCACCAAAAGATTTTTTGAATAAAGAAAAATGTAAATAATATGTAAAAAAATATTTCCTGTCATAAAACATATGTTTATTTTATTTGTTTTCAATCAATGTTAAACATTTCTCTCGCATATACATGCATTTAAACACGTCAAATTCGACGGGAAATCTCTCGAATGAAGAGGCAATTTGCACCCGTCATACCATGACGGGTGATTTTCTAGTAGTTTAATAAATCTAATGATTTGAGAAGAATGCACTTTCATAAAAAATGCATATACCTCAATTCTTGGCTTTGACTTGGTCTGAAGAAGTATCAAAATTTTCCACCTCAATATCATAACTGCTTGAAAACAATCATAGATATTTCAGACCTATCCGTGTAGATCGTCGAGTATCCAACGTCTCAAATGTAAGCAGCATTATGCAACCAACTATGTAACTTTTTGGATTCCGTGTTCGCTATTGGAAACTGTCTATGAGTGTAAGAGTATTGAAAACTGCACCTAAGGTTTATGCAAAATTGCAGCAATTCCAAACCGTTGGACATCAAACTACTTACATAACGCAACAAATATTTTAGAGAAAAAAAAATGTAACATTTGATTTTTTTTCTGTAATATCTTTTGAAAACAGTTATATCTTAAGACAGAATGGGAAAGCAATGGCATTAAATTAAAACATCAATAAAATATGTTTAAGCACACCAATGCCATTATTTTGTACTTTCATTCTAAATTCAGAGCATCAAAATTGGGGACAGAGGATTTAGGAGTCGCAAAAACTTTTGACATTATATACACTTCAATTAAAATTTTCAATGCTAACTAACAAAATTACAGAGCAAAACCATCTTGATTTAATGCATTCCATATAAATTTACCAAAAACTGTATAGGCTTTAATTTATCAAAATTTGATGCCTTTTATTACCTCACTTTAATTTCCTTACTACTTAAGTATGTACCGCATGAAGAAATGAATTTCTGTAAACGGAAATGTGTAAGTTCAAGAATTTCTGATTTAACAAGTCTCACAACACAAATGTGCTTATCAACAAATATTTATACATTTTCTGACACTAAGTACCAGGTAAATCTTGCGAAACGCATTCCTTTACCAAGTGTTTGTCATCGATAGGAGATATCGCAGAAGCGAGACGATAAAGGGCAAGACGGAAACTCGACGCATAAGGAGTTGTAAATAATCCAATCAGAAACCCTTCCCGGTCAGAGGCGATGACTCACAAGATACGAGGAGGATGAGAAAGGATAAAGAGCATCTTTGAAGTTTCCCTGACAGCTTAAGTACGACTACTACTACACAGAGATTGCGAAACAGCCGCTCCCGATCAAATTCCGTGACTTGTCTAAGGAATTTGATTTTCTTCTAATTTTGGATTTCGGTATTTAATAGACCATTTTTATACGTATTCGGATTATTTCGTTGTTTTAAATTTTAGAAGGGGATATCTTTTTGCCTGAAAATTCCAAACTGAATAGATGCCAGAACAAAGGTGATCCCAAAATAAGGTATATTAATATTGCAAAATTTAATAATGTGGGATTTATTGAACCTAGTTACTAAATTTTAAGAAAGGATACTCTGGAAAGAATCCAGAAATAAGCCGGGAGTGCTTTTTATTGATATTCGAATGAGTTTTTATTTAATATCACCGCAGGAAAATTATATTAAATAAGTTGGACTACTAGTTTAGATACAGAAATGCCCTGTAAATTTCAGTATGTTTCAGTAGATCAACAAAAGAAAATAATTGTCTTTAATTAAATTATTTTAAAATATTAAATGTCTCTAACATTCACTTACGAGCAATTTTTTTATAAAAAATACTGAACAAATATGACATTCGACAGAGCAAAACGATTATACAAATTTGACGCATTTAAAAGAATGCTAGGGCAAGGACAAGATCACGTGATGCTGCATACTGAATACAAAATACGTTAGCATAAATAACTTGGGTATCACAAATATTTCAAAATGGCATAATTATTTTCATAATACTGATGAAGCTTTACAGATATTAATTGAAATGAAATTGTTATTAAACATCTCAAGAGTTCGTAGACCCTGACGGGAAAGTCAGGAATTCATTATATATTTCAAGATCACCGAATACATGAGGTTGATGCGTGCTAAATTCATTATGATTATGCTAAATTTATTATTCATAAAATATACTCGAATAAATGGTAACATTTTAGAGAGTGAGATGCCATATTTTTGTCTTCTCATCAAAATTCAAATTTAAGATAATCTTATTTGACTCTTTTTTTGAGTCGCTAAGAAATAATCTCTTGAATTTCAGAAATCAAAAAATCTCATAAATTATTCAATAACAATTTATGAAAATATTCAAAATTATTTATCATTTTATTTAATTTATCATTATCTTAAATGCTTACAGCTACAAATGCAGAATTTTGTTAACAACCCTGACAAAATTGGTAAACGTATAGATAAAAACTTACTAATAAGAAAATCTTTCTTAAAATTTTGAACACAAATAGGGGAGAGTGGAGTAAAACCGGACACCTTGATTTTGGCGTTATTAATTCTCCTTTTTAGTGGACAAATTCTGAATTATACTCTACTAGTGAAGAAAAAAGAATGGTCATAGCTACCATGTTGTTGTTGAATTCATTTCATCTGTGAAAGTTTATTTGTTTTATGACGTTAACTCTGAAATGTTCGTTTCTTTTTAAACTAACCTTACTTATTAATCATCACAATTATAAAAACTATATTTAGTCCGGCTTATTATATGTTTACTAAGGATTTATATCCTATCAAACAATAAAGGTTTACTAAAACAATTGTGTGGTTTTATTTCGTTTTTTATGACCTCTGCACTCGGGTAAAACCGGGTACTAGGGGAAACCACTGATATCCGAACCAAAAGGATTTTTTTAAGTTGTGAGATAGTTGGTAGTTTGTGAGGGCCATTCCTATTTGCCCTTTGAGTAAAATGATCTGATGGAAAGCATTTCCAATTTATTCCGATTTCCAATATTATTTTTGGGATAATTTCAATTAATACAAAGAAATATTTTAGCCAAAATTTTAAAAAGAATTAAAATTTATTTATTCCATTATTACCTCGCTTACAAATAAACGATTTTTATTGATTCTTTCGCATATATAACTTAAAACGCGTGTAAAATTAAAAATCTTTTGCTCGAAGTCTTTGCAATCGTTTAGTTTTATTTAACTCGTCGTCGTTTCGACTGAGCTCGTCTCTTAGTTAGCTTGAATTTTAAAGAAGAAAGAATTACGTAGAATACATTCTTCTTCTTTTGCTTTTGGATTGGATTATTTTTCTTCTTATGCTTTTGGATTTGGATAGTTAAAATAGTAGGAGAACACAGTAAGTCTGTTACATTTTTCCAATTTCTTGTTTTGTACAACATTTGTTAGATTCTTACATTTCATTTTGTCACTATTTTGTTCCATTGTAATTTTCAAACCAGCAATTTCAATGCACTAGTGACATTACTAGGTCCCTGATTCATTCCTAGAGCTTTTATCACTAATTTAGATACGAATTTTTGAAATACTGTTAAATTGATTGTCTTTATTCTTAAATTGTCAACTACGGTAACTATTGCTAAATCTTAAAAAATTGTCTTTATTCTTAAAATGTCAACTAGTGTAATTATTGTTAAATTTAAAAAAATCGTCTATTTTCTTAAATTGTCAATTATTATAATTATTGTTTAAATCTAAAAAAATTGTTTTGTTCTTAAATTGCCACATAAAATAAAAATTTATGCTACTTTTCTACTGAAAATCTAGTTTTCCCTAATTTCGCATAGAGTTAACATGTGTACCCGGTAGTGGGGTAAAAACAGGTGGTTTGACTTTTTCTACAAAAAAATCATTAGTAAAAAAAGTAGTAAAACTATGACTTTTTCCTGAAAGATATATTGTACTTTGATAAATAATGAATATTTTAGTAAAATTTGACATGCTCTATGTCGAATAGTTTAGCTCCAACAGGCATTCGAACCTTAGGTACCCGGTTTTACCCCACTTTTCCCTACTTAATTTTTCTGATGCCAAATAACAATGTTCTCAATTATTCCATTTTCGAGTACGTTTCTTAGACTCAGAAAAGTAATTATTATCGCAAAATATCGCAAGTAAATATCACATACAAAATATCACAGAAAGTTAAGCGTCCATAGAACAAATTAATAATCACAATATATGATATAGTCATGATACGGAAGAGATTATGCTAATTTTTTTCAAATACTAAAAATTTTCAGCATATACCGAAATCGATCAAAGATGAATATTAAAAGACTGTACATTTAACAATTCTGAAAATTTACTGTATTCATTTGATATTATTTTTAATTTCAATAAACAACACAAAAAATCTTTTAGGGAAAATATGTTCTTAAAGCATTTAGAATTAAATATTTTTCTTTCAAGATAGCTATTACTTACCGATGCAGGATTATAACTTTCCCTAAATAGAACACCTCACTGGCAGTCAGGTGTGTTTGCTAACAAATTCCACCAAGTAAACACTCAGTAATTTCGAAATGCGTCGATACAGACTAAAGTCCAAATCTTAGAAATTCACGCGCTGATAATACTACATGCTTCACATTGACACTGATAACGATGATTCACTGGGTTCACTGCTGATCCCAAAGGAAAATATACGCTAACTAGAAACTAGAATACCGAGCTAGTTATCAGTCCACTAATATTATCTCATCTTCACTTAGCTAGTAAAAGTGGTTTCATCGGGGCATTTTTTTTTAAATTCTGCTCTTACAGAAGGCAAATTTTCAAATTAACCAGAATTAGTCTAAAATATGTAAATAAAAGAATCATATAGAAACATTCGCATATGTTGATTGAACTCCAAAAGCTTTGATTCATTTTAAATTTATTTTATCTTTTCCTAGTGCACACTTAAACATCTGCATTAAACGGGAATTTCCTATATTGCAGAGACATTATGTCCACTTAAAAAACAAACAAAAAACTATTTGCCTAAAGTTATAATTATGACTTTTTCCCTAATATTAATACAAAATCTATTCTCTTCCTGCCATATTTATAAGACATAATGTATTTCTCGTTTCAAATAAAATGGTTATCACCAAATACGTTAATTATCCTTAAAAATTCTGAATTATGAAGAATAAAAGAAATAATTTCTAATCTAAATAAATAATGCAAAAATACGTTTAGTGTATTCTAAAAATAAAAAAATTAGATAATTTCATCCGAAAAATAAATAAAATTCTAATTAACGTAGAATCAAATTCTTCAATATTTGTAAGGAGAAACAATTAAGAAATTAATTTTGACATAAAACATTTAAATTCGAATTTTCTGAATAACTCTTTATATTTAATTTCTTTGCAATTATCAATAAATTAACTTCACTTTCTTACTACTTTCCAAATTTAGGGTTGTGAGAAATTGTTTCCAATTGCTGGCGATCGTGAAAGGCAAAAATTTTTCATTTACAATATTTTTATAATACCACGCATTGTTTATAAACAGTATTAGCTCAAATAATCGTTATCGTTCATTAGAGTAATAAATAAATAGCTGTTGAAGATAAAGTAGAATTGTTAACTCATATCAAAATTAATACCCAAATACAATTGCAGAAATAGTGATTAATTATAAGGTAAGAAGTAAGTAATAAGAAATAGATTATTTGAATAAAATGTTAATAATCAAAGTTCCAACTTGTCTTGAAATTTTTACAATGTCAGGGAAGAGTGCCGCCAAACGTTACCTTAAGTTATCAGATCAACTGATATGACTTTACAAGACGTTAATGTTTAAATTCATCTTCTTAAGAGTTCATATCATTAAAGCAGTACGAAGTGACTAATTTTTTAAAAAAAGAAATCAATCAATGTGAAGTACATTGTAGTCAGATGGAGGCTAAAGTAGAGAAAAAAAATTATGTATGTGTGTACATAAATGAATGTATAGAAAGTTTTGAAAATTCATTCCGAATGACTAAATTTTTGAATAATTAATGACAGGATTAGGGGGACCCGTGTCTTCCTGAATGATTCAGCCACACATTACATTTCTAGAACTCAAAAGATTAAATGATACTGTAATACCAAAGGTAAATATTTTATAATAAAAATTCACGATGATACAATTTAGAAGATTTTGCGAATAAAAGATGTCAAAAACTAGAACATTACCATGCTGAATACGATACAATCTTTGCAGTAAAGGGATTAGCATGATGTTTAGACAAACCTAACATTAACCTAGAACATTACCATGCTGAATACGATACAACCTTTGCAGTAGAGGGATTAGCGTGGTGTTTAGACAAACCTAACAAGCGCAGGGGTCATTGAGCCTTCTTGGTACCTAAATTGGATTTCATCTTTTTATTTGTTGGATAATCTTTGGCGACAGCTTGGATCATCTGACATGCACAATGTTATCCTCGTGTTTAAAAGGTACTTCTAGTCAATGTTTTCTTATGTCCATTGAACTGGAACTGACATATTTATTTCCACAAAAAAAAGATTATTTTTCTTGCAAGAGGAAATCCACTTAAGAGTTTTATCATTATCACACATATGACAACTCCAAGCTGCAACATTCCGGGGCCAGAGTTTTAATCAGGGTGGAGTGTTGGATGTCGGACATGTGCACGGCTTCCGCCCTCAGCGGTCTATATATAGGAGAAGAAAGGGCCACGAGACCTCCCTTCGAGAAAAGCGATATTTTTAGACTGAAGTGAGAATTTCACTCAAATGACGAAAACTTGGGGAGGAAACAATAAATTTTTTCCTCACCCACATCCGGCGTGATATCTCTCCAAGTGTGCCAGATATGATTTTCAACAGCCAAGAAGAGCTGTCTCACACCATCATCCCACCGAGTTCGGTTTTTCCGGCAATCGAACTGGAAAGTGATTTCAAGGAATTTGCGCTGCTCAAGCATTGGCTTTTTTCTTGAAATGACTGCCATGCGTTATTTCGTAAGACTAGACAACAGTTCCGAGAAATTTAAAAATAAAAAAAAAAGGTTTATCTAGGAAAAACTCTTAGGAAAGAAATATAGAAATTTCGATTAATCCAAACTTAATTATTGTATTTGAATGTAATTAATGTCCAGTTTCTTATCTTGAAAGCACCTAACTCACTTAAGCCTTTTCACAAAAATTGCATCATTTATGAATAGGCTTACCACGCGTCCTGATCATAAAGAGTGACACGAAATCCCGGCCAGCTTAACGTTTTGTGCCGGCTTATCTTACAAGAGTATACATTTCAAAAGAAAACAACGTTGAGATAGATAAATTTTGCTCACAAAATTTCCATTGCTACAAAGCCCTTTGGAATAATTGTAAGTATTAAATTTGTCGATTGCCATTTATCTTCATCGTGGTTTGCTAAGAAAGAACCTTTTTAACTTATTTATGAGCAAAAAAAAGTCTAATGCTAACTTCTATTACAGCGCAGAAAATTGGCGAACACAGAAACTACTAATAATAATAACTAAAAAACTGTAATAATTTTTTTTAAAATATTGAACAACTTTTTCATTTTAAATTCAAAAGGATAATGTTAGCCGAAATTACAGGATGTCTTTGATTTCGAAGAGAGATAGCCGAAAGAATAAGGAAAAGGAGTGTAACATGGGCAGAAGCTTTGAGTAAGGCTGAAACCATTTTCTATGGATTATAAAAGTATAACACCAAAATGACCTAAAAATTACAGTATTTTCAGCAACGGAAGTAGCACTTTAATGTTGCTATAATTTCTGATAATCCTTGCAAATGCATCAAGATTTTGTACCAAGAAACCATTAGGGCAAGAAAGAGGTGGCACCAGCAGTAACTCTGCACCAAGGCTGACTGACATACTTTCGAAACTTCCGCCAACCAACAATAACAGAAGCCGAATTAATTCGTTTGACCTTGCCTTTGTTCCGTTCCTACTTCTATTGCCCTCTTCTCAATATTCTTTTCTTCTATTCAATATCGTTTTATTTTTTTAAATTTATGCGTCGCTTCTTGCTTTAGTTAAATATCGTTATTATTCTACCTTAAATATTTATGCTTCTGTATAGATAAACGGAATTAGGCTAGAAATATAGTTCCTGGCGATAACAATTGATTGCAGTACATTTTAAACACTTGTTTTCTTTCGCTAGTTCGAATTGTTTATAGCAACAATATTTAGTACCTTACTAGGAAGTTCACAAATAAAAGTTGTTTCTTTCGTCCTTTTTATTTTAATATAAAATGTGAAGTAACATGACCTTTTTATTTTCCTTATTTCGTCCTTAAACTCAAAATTTTTTTTATTTATCTTGCAAATTTCCTTATTTTGCTGTGATATATCTTATTTTCATTAATTATTGGAGTACAAGTCGCATAACTAACATGAATAAATTTATAACTTAACATTTTACTGCAGGCTGATGTGAAGTGATACTGCACGAAGTAAAAAAATCACATTGGCTTTCAAAATTAAATTCGTGCGGTCCACTGGATGTGGACCCTATTAGCTTGAGTTGTTTCCAATCAAAAAGACATACATGAAGTTATTTTTCTTTGTTTAATTAAACAACAACAAAAAGACCATAAAAATAAACATTTTTAATTGTGTCATTATTGTCTTTTTTTAACGCAGGAATAAATTGACGCTGTTTGAGGAAATAATGCACCTTACTAATTTAATCTGTGTAAGGTACCGAGTACCACAAGCAATCGCGCAAAGCAGAACGAGGTTTTTATTAAAATATTAATAAATTTAACTTATATGGTGTGTAATTGTAAGTTTCTTACTTTTTTGTAACTTTCCGTAATGAGAAACAAATACCATTCTAACTTAACCCATATCATTCATTCAAGCAGAAAATGTTGACGGAAGAGGACAAAAAAGAGCAAGAAATTAATGTAATCAAGCTGCCACTGCAATAGTGATCATTTATAGGATAACATACTCTTTCACGCACGATTAATCCAAATACTTAGTTTAATTCGAATGATTTTTGTGTGGATAAATTTCCATACAAAGACTAACACATAGATACAATTACACATCTTGAATTAGTATGCTCTGATACTCATATTTATGTCAAATGACTGATGCGCTGAAAACTGAACAACGGCTATTCAATAGAATATTAATTACTCTTTGAAAAAACATCAATTACCCTGAGCAGAAATAAAAAATAATATTTATAATAAATAGCTAAGAAGATAAGTAAAATTCTATAAGTTTTTTAACACTAAAAGCCAAACGATTTTTGGCAGTTTCGCATTCAATCTATAAATTAAGAACCATATTTTCATTATGGCTAATATTTAGTTTTTGAATTAGTAAAGCATGTTTTTCATACAGAAAAGATGAGAAACAATTTCACATTCGCTATTTCAGGGAATAAAATCCTGAACGTAAAATAATAACGTAAAATTTGCTTCTGAAATATTTGGAAACTAAACAATTTAAATATGGATTACACGCACATATTTCACTTGCTTACATTGTTTTCATTAAAACTCAACACAATCAGAATTAATTAAAATTTAATGGAGTCATTTCATGCAACTTAACAATCATATGACAAATGCAATTGCACGCAGTTTTACGCTGTGCTATGATGACACATCCTTTTTCTGTCTGCAAAACGTACAATAGATTATTAAATTAACGGGAAGCATTTGACGTGCACTACGTGAGCATGAACTGACTCAGTGAAGTTTAAATTAGGCTAAATTTATAATAAATGAAGAATCTTAGTAGATATTATAGACAATTTAAAAAAAGTTATCTTACAAAAATTTAGTTACCTGACAACCTACGAATTACTTATGACAGCAAATTTTATTTTGAAATGCATTCTTCTTAACTTACTGAATTGAAATGCTATTCAATGCACAATTTATGAATCTAAAAATTACATATATATTAAGAGACGCTTGAGATTAAAAATACTTTTATTACAATTTTTAACAGCATGCAAGTGAAATTTACAGCTTCAACTCTTCTTATGCGAAGCTTAAAACAGTAACATGCATAGCACGGAATATATTTAAGGGTATGTCAAAGAATTCTTCATCTTTCACGACAGGATAAAAACCATAATCCATAAGCACCTGGCAAATAACAAAACAGAGACCGTCAACATGCGAGTTTGTTTGCTCGGTTTTCAGGAGCTCAGGTGATTCTATACAGCTGTTGTTCTTCTCAGGAGACTGGATTTGACCTTCGCCAAGGCAAAACTTTTCATCATGTATCAAAAGACCAATGCACTGTGATCAATGTGAAGCAATTCTACGTCGATATTAGGCAATACACTAAATTCACCATTTCATGACGCCATGCGCTTATTAAAAAAGCTAATAAAATAGAAACTTCGCAAATGGCATTATGTTTTAGAATTAATTCTGTGACGCGTCTCAAACATGCAAGTTCGTAAACTACAGATTTTTTTTTTAAATGTTGATATCGTAATTATTTTTTGGTATTTACCCGATTTCTACCTATACAAATCTATTTCAAAAAAAAAGTTCCATGAAATCTACGATAAATATAAATAATTTAAATTAATTTCACATACACATAAACTTCCATATTATATTTAAAAAAAGAGATGAATACTCGTTAACACTTAGCTTCTTAATTAACTTCTTATGTTAATTAAGAAAGTAATTAATTTCGAATTTCTAATTAAGTTTTAACAAATACACTAACAAAATATTAATAATAAATTATATATAATAAAAGGAATAAATATTTTTTCAGTGTTTTCAGTTTCATATTCGGTGAACACACACTATAAAAACTTCAAATCTAGAAATTCTACCTTTCCCTTACCTGTTCCGAATATTCTAGAAAACTTCTCGTCTGATTCGATAGTGTACAATGAAATTGTGAGGCATGAAAAACGAAATTGTAACAAACCCGTATACATTTTTTCACTTTTTCAGTAAAGAATAAGAATTTATTTTATAAATTCACATCACAAATGAGAATTCAATTTCATGATTTAAAAATACTGATGATGTACTTAATTTTTTCAATGTATTTGCAATTACTATGATATAAAATCTTCTGTAGGTCATTGGAAACTAATTGAAATGGTGTGACAATCGTTATAATATATTTGCAACGTAAATAACATGGCTAAATTTCTGGCAAAATTTAATTCTCTGCACAATTCTTGGAATATTAATATAACAATTTTATTTACAACATTTTCCATTTACAGGTAATTCAGACAATATCATTAGCCTCCTCAACTACATGTAAATTAAGAGAGCGATTGATACGAATTTCGTTTTATCCTAAAACCCTAATTCAGTAAAAATTGCTGAATAGTGCACCCTATTTGTCACCATAGTTACATTATTAAATGAAATAATTATTAAAAGTAGTATTAAAATTCAAACTCAGTTTTGTAATTAATATTCTACGATACGATGTAATATAGATGACATATAAGGAATATACTTATTCCAAATTCTTCAGCGGACGTTACAAAAAATACAGAAAATGAAACCTGTTTAAAGTCAATGAAATATTTTAAATTGTTTGCAGCATTATATCACCGAAATATTGATTTTGTTACAATAAAACCCTTTTCCGTGAGATTATTATTTCTATATTAAGCTCAATATACACTCATTCATTTTACAGAAAAATATTTATCAGCAAGAAATATGACTAAGAATTTTACTATCTTTATGCAAAATATTACTTACTTCAGGGAGCTGCCAGAAAAATTAATCCACACTTTTAAGGCATAAAATACTTAATTTCTATCCCTTGAAAAAGTATTCTTCTAGTGGCAGAAAAACTCCGCAGCACATCACATCTACCCGTTTAGTCACTGGTGGCTCGCGTCTGTAATTATTTTCAATTAATCAAGAGAATTATGTTCGTTTCGCACGAAATCTGAAAACGAGAACTCGCAACTACAAACTTATCGTGTCACTGCATCCAGTCAGTTTGCGGTTCCACTCGGACACATGTTTTGGCATGGTTGCTTTTTCTCTGTTTGGCGGCGCTATAAAGCCGCCAATAGCGCCAGAGAGTATAAAAATAATTTCATTTCGGAGGGATTTTCAACAGCAAACGATTGTATTTGTATTGTTCTAATGCATTCATCTCTTGCGTTTTTGGCGTTGAAATAGCAAACTATTTATTTTTCTCGGGTACTTTTGAACTAAGCATTTGTAATGAATGAACACACGCCAAAAATGTGTATCAATAAAATTAATATTACATTATCTTCAATAATATAATATTTTAAATTAATTTTCATCATATATTAACTTTTTAAATTATTTTTCATCATTCTAGAATGTTGTACTGTTGTACATCCGACATAGTATCTGCATGTATTTTTTTATCTCAAAAAAAAATCAAACAAAAAGAAATAGAATTTTCTTCGCCATAATTAAAATTATTCTCTACATGATGAAGATGATGATCTTTTTATTTTTTCCGAAGCAGGCAATTGAAAAATAGATCTAATCGTTTTGATTTTGTGATGGAACATCTGCAGCTTCATGAATTGAATTTGGAAGAACAGGCTAACATAAATTACCGTATATTTGTATTGTTGTGTACTAGTTTTATTAAAAAAATTACTTCCCCAAACCATCAGTGGAAATTAGGAAATATTGATCTTATTTTCTCATATTTTTGAAACAAGTTTTATTACCTCTAAAGAATGACTATTCAAAATATTTCCTTCAAAAATTTTCATAGTTCCCTGAAATTAACATTTAATAAATCTGCCTGAATCTCAAGATTACTTTGAAAATGAAAAATGCCAAGCCTTTGAATATTTAGAAATATCTTTAGGAGAAAAGGAGAAATTCATCTGGCACAGAAACATTTGGCAAATGAAGCACCTGATAAGAAGCAATCACGACTCTTAGCAATGCAGTAGAAAATTTTTAACTCAAACTAACCTCCATCAGTATAAAAACAAGGAAGATTAATATAGCAATCCGAGTAGCAGCGTATAAGAATATATCATCATATTTGGTGTATCTTTTAATGCATATGTACAGGAATTCTCAACCTGTGAAGCGCAATCGGATTTCGCATGAACATGGCATGGCATGCCATGAGATCGTGCAGGTTTCTTCGTAAAGGACAGTGGTGTAGTCAAAAGAACAGTGTGTACAAAATAAGCAATCTAAAAGCAGTGCCGGAACGCTGTAATATGGGTGGAAAAACTCGCAGTGCCGGAAGAGCGTTCCGGCTCTACTACATCCTTGATAAAGAGGTATTGCATGAATAATATGGCGTTACATGAAAAATAATTTTAAAAATGTGAAAAAGATTAATCGAATCGCTAATTGCAGAAACTAGATGAATCAGTTTTTCTTAAGGTGATTACTTTTTTAAAGTAATATACGAGGTATTTAGATTCACATATATGTTATAATATTGTAGGAAGTTTACATCAGGAAATATTTTGATTATCTGGAAAAGGAATATGATATTTTTTCCCCTGATCTTTATAATGTCTTTTAAACTTCAACCAACAAATTAAGTAACTTTTTCTTGGGCTGTACGAATGGGATAAAAGAAAATACAACAATAAAATAAAAGATGTCGAAGGAGGACATGCCTCTGACAAGTATTCTTTCGAGCTCTAAGAACCAGAACTTTGAAATAGTATTCTTTTCTGTTTGTTCTATTTCCTAAGTTTCAGTATTCTTTCAGAACATGTATGCCTACCTGTAATGATTATACATTCATTGCATTAGAACAAATATGAGTGCATGTATTCATTTGACGAGAGGAACATTCATGAAAGTAGGCAATACATTCAAAAATAAATTTTACAAAGCAATCTTGGAATAATCTGACACACCACATTTTTTCTATGTAAAGTAAAGCACCGTTTATACGTCTTTCAAGGGACTGACGAAAAACGACATATAAATGAAAAGACGTGTAATCGATATTTTACTATACAACTTTAATCATTACAAATTTAATGCTACTGATGCAAATTCATCCAAAATTTTTAATTTTAAATTTCTTTTAATATAGTACAGTACTATTATAATAATACATAGTATGGAAATCAATAATTAAATTGTAAAATTAAACTTTTTTTCATAAAAATGAGAAAAATCATACCTTTATTGCATATCTTGAGTACTAATTATAGTATCTTATACGAATGCAACTGATGAAATGTGCATGCAGGTAGACGTTTAATTAAAAAAAAATTAACTGTCGTCTGACATTTTGATTGCCTGTGAGTATAAATTATGAATCGAATTCACTGAATGTTTTTTCACCATTCTTTTGACATAAGAAATAAGTTCGAAGTTTTCAATCGAGTCATAGTGTCTTTAAAGAAAGGTATAATAACTTCTTCGCTGCTTAAATTAGCACCAGACAATTTGTCTTCTATTAATTCATCAATTATGAGTAATTTCAAAGTCATGATATCTTTATCGCAATTCACATACTATAAAGGAGGAAATTTTCACATTTAAGAAAGGAGGAAAACGACGCATAAACGAAGTACTTTATCATTACAATCAATACGAATTAATTGGGACTGTGATGAAACGACGTATAAATGTAAACGACGCATAAGTATAAGTGAGGAACGTATAAACGGTTCTTTACTGTATTTATTATACGCAAATGCTGTAGATAATTATGTTGAAAATGCAGATTACAATTCTTTATACTTTTATGCTACAATTTTGTATTTAATAACATCTCTAGAAAATATAAGGAGCCAATTATTTCCTTAATTTTTCTAACTAACTGTATTTCTACCGTTAAAATAATGTAAAAAATATTTTAAAAACTACAAGGATCGGACAAAATAATAAGATTTATGCGCAAAAATTAGCAGTTAGAAGCATGTGAACTAAAGCAAATGAAACAATAACAAAAAAAAATCCCTCAACTGAATAAACAAAAACATAAAAAAAATCCATATTTTTTGTGTAGTTCCTAATGCAAAAATTTTGTTTATAAATTAATATGATAGTTAAAAATATGTTAAAAAAGCGAACTTATTGCGCTAACTGGGATTTGTGCGTTTTTGGAATAAAACATTTCATCTCTAAACTCTCGCCGAAAGCTAAAATTCTTTTTATATTCGTAAGTGGGAATATAGGTTGTCCTTTAAAAATATTTGTCGAATTTCCATCGTCAGTTATCGTCTGATGACAGATATACTGCTTTCTTAAATCCGCATTGTTGTCTTATCTAAATGGGAACAAATCGTCTATGTCAAAAAATAATACTATTTTCGATATAATTTAACTATTTGCTAATATTCAAATCTGATGATGAACCGACACACTTCAGAAATTGTTTATAACACACAATTTTTTGTCAAAACATTTAATTCCATTCGTAATAATAGAGAAGGAATCATAAACTTCATTTTGGCAACAATAAATCTTTAAGTATTTTGCAAATTTGAAGACATCTGATAACATAGGAGTTGAAATGGATCATTCAAAGAAAATAAGGTGATTGGAAACCCTTTATTTATCTTCTGACTAACACGTAATCTGGTTCACGATACTTTGTAATCCGACTACGTTTCGAAAATCTCTTCAACCGCAAGAGCGAATCAAATAATTAGAAAGAAAGCTCTAAATATAATCAGGATGTTCGATTGAGTGATATATCAGTTTTTATTTGATACCAGCTCCCATGAATAACTCAGAACCTGAAATACGAGTGACGTCAAGTTTACGTCGATTCATTCCAGAAGTATGAATAAGACATGAAGATAAAACGATATCGTTTGGCGAAAAAACTTAACAAGAACACCTACAATTCACTCTGTTAGTGACATAAACAGATATAGAATTTCTTGCGAAATTTTATCCCTCAGCTTTGATTAACTGAAAAATATATCTATACCAAGTATATAGTTCCACATATATGTTACAATATCGTAGGAAGTTATTATCAGAATAGATTTTTATTGTCTGGAAACGGAATATGAGATTATTTCCGCGTTTTATTTTGAAAAAGAATGATTTTGACTTTTTTTGTATCATTCACCTAGCAACACGATGTGCGATCTTTGATCTAATTATTGTTATTGACTGATTGAGATAGAAGGCTCTTTTTTATTCTGTTTTACATGAATTTAGGATGTAGGAAGAATGCCTTTGGTCTCAAAACAGATGATAAAATGTGTAATAAAAACTTCCGCTTCAAAATCTTCTGATTTCATTTCTTTCCATAAACACTTTTATAGGAAATTTATTCTGAAATGAAAAAAGTACAGTAAAAAATAGAAAATGTGGCTGATGAGATATTCAGATCTCATACCACATTCGATTGAACGAGATTAAATAATGAATTGTAAAAATATTAATATAACTTATAATAACGATAATGCTTAACTATCGAAAACCCGGTTTGTAACGTAATCTAAAATTCAATGTCTTTAAAAGAATTAGATAAAAATTATGAAAAAAAGATATAAATTGTTTTGCTGCGATTATGTTTATATGCAACTGCATGTGGGTATAATATTTAACCTTTTTCTTTTATACAAATCAGAGTTTATAAATTAATATTTATTAACTCGGCATAACTATATTATTATTTTATAAATTTTTTATTTTTTTTAGAATATCTAAATTTAATAAACAAACGAAAGTGAATAAAATTTCGAAAAGAGAAAGACGAATAAAGTAATGATTAGGTACATAATGACTAATGGATACTGATTACAGTTAATTGGTGTTTTTTTTTCTTCTTGCCTCACCTGGTGAAGCATTCTTATATAAAAGTGTAATGAACTTTTAAACAAGAAGTTCATGCTTTTTCTAAAAAAATAACTCTTAGCTGATACATTTAATGTAATTTGTGTTGAGATTAGATTAAAAAAATCTTTCAATCAAATTAAATCTCACCACCGTCTACATGCGTAGCGACCGGAGGGTAAGGGGTATAGATAACCCGGGCGCCAATCTTAGAGGGCTCCATGCAGACAACACATTAGCGCATATGAGTCAATTTCTAAGTCAAACATGATGAAGGGACGCAAAAATAATATCATGACGCTGGCAGGATTTAGTCTTGTTGAGTCACTAATGGCAACTAGGGGCGAAAAAAAATATTTTGCTCCGGGCGCTACTTACCCTCGCTACGCCACAGCTACCGTCATATAACTGAAAAGAATAGGCCTAGATATCATCAGTGTTTTCAAGGTTCTGATGTGTAACAGGTTGGAATTTGTTCTATTTTGCACAGCAAAATACACATGTTTAGGTTCAGTTCGCAATAGTGAAGCAAAAATCTACAAAATGGTAGTTCTTTCTCAGTTACATAGCTGTGTCTAAATGAATTAAAATCAACAGAATACTTACTTCTATTTAACTACTTTCTCCAACTTTCCTCTACTTCTCGACGACTGGATAACATAGAATTTCAAAATAAATGCAAAAATTCTGATTAATAATCTTTTAAATCTATTGATATGAACATGTAGAACAACAATTTTAAATGTCTTGTATTGCAATCAACCGAGTTTAATTAAAATTCCAGGTTACCACAGTTAAATATTTTCGACATTCGGAAATTTTTGAGTCCTCAAATAAATATAACTCTCAACAGAGCACGCAGATTTTCAGGCAATGAGATGAAAAGCGTTAAGAATGGACAACCGAATTCAGAAAGCAAGAGTGTTATTCAAGAGTTTGTTAGTGAAGAAAAGAATTCACTTAAAAAAAAAATAAAACTAAGAAATTATTGGGTACATTAAAAAAGGACATTTACACTTTTAAAAGCCTGTACAGTAAAATTTCGATTAACCGTCAGTTTCTGTTATCCGTCATCGTCTAAAAATCTAATCCGTCATTTCTGTATATTGCTACTCTTATATGGAAGTTCATATTGATCGTTTTGTAAAATTAAATGCAATATTTATGTATTATTCCTGTCATGCCTCTAACCTCCACGTAACTGTTCCGGCTCTTAGCCGAAGGATGTGAAGTGAAGACTGGAAGAAACCGTTGCGCAGTAGACGAGGTGGTAGACGCCGTTTATGAAGTTGGTCTCTACACAGAGTGAGCACGTTTTTGTAGGAGTTCTCGAGGTGAACTCCGAGTGAGTAATTATGAGTAATCTTGAGCGTGAATTGTAATTGTACATATGTATGTAGCTCTTATTTAATCTTATATAGTAGTACTAATAAACTAGTGTTAAAGAACACATGAATTTATTGAAGGCTGGAGTACACAGTTACACAGTTATTCCCTTTTTAAAGGATATTATTTTCATTTTCGTTCCAGGTGGCGGTGAAATCACGTTACTGTACATATGCATTAATAGATTTCTGTTATCCGTCTCTTCAGTTATTCGTCACAGCCCTGGTCTGGACGGTGGCGGTTAAACGAGGTTTTTCTGTATCTATAAAAGCGAAATCATGAAACAAAATAATGAACAAAAAATTGATTTTAGAAATTTGCTGTAGTGTTCCCATTCAATAAAATCTAATGTATTTCTGTTGTATCAGTCTTAATGCCAAATCAAAATGGTGAGGTCCGCCCCAAACAGCCTTACAGTATCTCCAAAATGAGGCGCTAATCTAATCAATCGATCCAAAAGCACTATTTAGTGTATTTGACTAAGCACTAATCTACGATTTTTTTATTCTTACCTATTGAAGAAACGCCTTTTTTGCATGCTATTACATTTTATAACAAACTATTTTCGAGAAAATAGCAGGCAAAAAATTTATCTTTTCATAACAAAGTGAAATTGTTAGGCATCATATCACTGTCCTACTATTTCGATTCCTAACATTTAGCTAAAGATAACTGCGTAGGAATTTATCGCCATTTTCGTGTAATTGGCTGGCAAGATTCTTTATCTAATAAGCCAAAAGACGCGACACTCAGATATGTGGGGTTTTTTTTAAAATTAATTCTAATTGCGCATTGATTAATGTTTTGATTCATAAAATATAGTTATGTTCAGACGAATAGTGCGATTCGAATATCGAATAAAGGCTTTACCTGGATAAGAAGAGTAAACAAAACCAGCGGGAGTGGTCTCCCCTAAACTTTCTCGTATACTTCCCAAAAAGGTGTCATTTTCCCTCTAACTAGGGTTGCCATACGTCCCGTATATTATTTGTCCCGTTTGCTTCCTAAACTCTGAGTCATTATAATTTTAAAATGACCTGTGCCCATTTTTATAATTATGTGTAAAAGGAAAATGATAACAATTAAACAAATTGCGTAGGTTCTCAATTTTTAAGCCCGCTGAGGTATCACAACTTTATTTAAAGTTTTTGAGAACGAAATCTTAATACAAATAACACGCAAGATTTCACCATACCTTCCATCTGGAGAATGTCAGTCGGGTTCAGGGGGTTGCCATAATTTCCGAAGCGCGTTCGAAACTACAATTTCCTTCGTAGACCGCCAAGCTCAAAAGCTAACTATACTGACTCTCGCCAACACACAGTTGCAATGTGCGTTTTGAACTAAATATGCAATTTGAACACCTGTTTTTTAACCGATTTGAACGAAATTTGGGCACTGATCTATAATTAATGTTAGCATACGTGATACCAAGTGTTATTTATCTAAGTCAAAGGGCTTATGAGATATAATTTTTACAAGTATGCGATTATACAGACCGACAGACAATCAGCCCGTTGACGGATTTGCCCCAAAATTTTATACGGACCTACATTCATGACGATAAAACTGTGTACCAAATTTTATCCATCTAGCTATTCAAGTTTTTGAGTTATAGTGTTCGCATGACTTCGGACATACAGATAGACAGACTTCCCTTTGACGGATTTTGTCCAAAATTTGATAGAAACCTACAAATTATGTTTAAACACCACATACCAAATTTCATCTTCGTAGCTCTAATAGTTTTCGAGTTATCGTGTTCACAGACAGACACACAGACATAATTCCAAAATTGTGTTTTTCGGAATCAGGGAGGTCTAAAACGTGGAGATTCGTCAAAATCTCGAGTTCGAATTTTTTGACGATTACAATACTTTCTCTTTGTATACTTAGTATACGAGAAAGTAAAAAACAAACAAGCAGGAGTGGTCTCCCCTAAACGTTCTCGTATGCTTCTGCAAAAAGGTGCTGTTTCTCCTCCCCCCACGTGGATAAAATATTCGAACCTACTGTAACCCAGAACCCAATGACTATCAGAAGGTTTTTCATTGTAGATTACAGTGATTGTAAAATATTTAGGTGAAGAATCATATTCAAAGAGATGCGTGCCGATAAAAGCACACACTGCTTCCACTCTTGCCGGCTCAAGGACAAAGTGACCTAATCCTTCCGCGTGCACAGAGTTTGCTACCAGTAAGCATGCGCATGGAGAATCGGATTTAAAAAAATTGAATATGCAATTTGAACGCCTTTTTTAACCGATTGGAACGAAATTTGGGCACAGATCTATAATTAATGTTAGCATCAGCGATACCAAGTTTTATTTATCTAAGTCAAAGGGCTTATGAGATATAATTTTTACAATTGTGCTATTATACAGACCGACAGACAGTCAACCCTTTGTCGGATTTCGCCCAAAATTTTATACGGGCCTACATTCATGACGATAAAACTGTGTACCAAATTTTATCCATCTAGCTATTCAAGTTTTTGAGTTATAGTGTTCACATGACAGCGGACATACAGACAGACATACTTTCCGTTGACGGATTTTTCCCAAAATTTGATACAAACCTACAAATTATGTTTAAAGACCACATACCTAATAGTTTTCGAGTTATCGTGTTCACAGACAGACATAATTCCAAAATTGTGTTTTTCGGACTCTAAAACGTGGAGATTCGTCAAAATCTCAAGTTTGAATTTTTTGACGGTTGCAGTACTTTCTCTTTGTATACTTCGTATACGAGAAAGTAAAAAAAGAGTCTAAAAATTATATATTATTTACATTTAAAACAAATTTATAAATGAAATAATTCTGTTTCAAAGCAGTAAGAGCAGATATGAATTTACTTGAAACCTGTAAACGTCTGGAAATAGAATAAAAGCATTCTTCTACAGAAAGAACTGCGCAGATTGAGAGGATGCTGTGTCTTAACTGCGTTTTTGAAAAAGATCCTTCTCTACATACATTTTTAGTATTTTTTGGTTTTCATTAATAAGGGAATAAAATAAAAGCATAATTGTTTTTAATTATTGATGGAAATGTCAGTAAAGAAATTTATTCAGATATGAGAAACATGTAATCGACAAATATGAAAAACATATTGATGACAAATTTTGAATAAAACATAATGTTTGGTAATTAAACTAAACTACTAATCTTGAAAAAATCTATCTTACTCTATATCTTATTCAAAAATATTATAGATGATTATAAGTTAATAAGCATATGAATTTTAATACCTAAACTCTAAATAGAACGCGTTTATAAATAACACAAATCGTTTTTAAGTATTCAACAAAAATGATTTGTATCATAACCAAAAACTAAGTTTGTACATTAATCATTGATTTTAAAATAATAGAAATAGGTATCTAGCCAGAAGCTTGAAAATAGGTAACAATAAAAAAATTCTGCGTTTCTCCTTTATTGAAATTATTTTTATTCTTAGGACAAATAAAACAGATTAAATTATTATTTTTTTAATTTGAATTCCGATTAGTGCCGTTGAGAAAATAATTTAAAATATTTTTGAGAAAGCAGAAAATATTATGTTATAGATTGCTATTTTGCTTCTAATGTTTCAAATATCAATAAAAAAATAAGTTACTAAGGAAAGCAATTTCATTTATAATTTTTATTTATTCCTATTGTTTTTAGAACATGCATATGAAATCTAAGAAATTCTGTTTTAAAATTATCGATTTCTTTTAAGGATAAATATCCATCTTTTTGTATAAACTGTCATATTTTCTAGTTAAAGGATATTTTCAAGAACTACGCCTTAAAATCAATTAAAAAATATTGTTATGTGAAGTATTTTTTTCACACTATTTTGCTATTAATTTTTGTTATTTGTTGTGTTTTTTTACTTTTTTCAGTTTTCTAAATACCATTACGATGTCTAAAAACTATTTTTGAAAACATATTTCATGCAAAATTCTTCCAAAGAAGCTCGTTAAATTTCCCTTGTTTGTAAAATCTTTAATTTCTGCAACAATTCTTCTTTTAATTTCAGAGCCCTAAATCTTTGTGTGTACATAAATAAGCTTAATCTTTTCCGTTCGTAAAAGATACAGCTCTTTTATTTTGCTCATTCATTTCTTTGAAAAAATAAAAAAATTGCGGATAAGTCTTAAATACAATAATTACGGGAAAACTGCTCTAAATTAATCATTGTCTCGAATGATACATATATTTAACTCTTTAAAATTAAGAATGATGGCCATAATTAAGACCTTCTGTTATTTGTGAAAAATTCAGTAAAAAACAACATGAATTCTTGGTGCCACTACTATTTAAAAGAGGGTGTGAAATTATCGAATGCTGGAATTTGCCTAGCAGGCCTTGTCTTACTTTTTGCATTATGTTTAAGAACAGGCCAATGGCTTAACTGCAACTTTTGCCGCCCGGAGCGAATTTTGTAACATAACGCCCTTCCTTCACAAGTTACATAGGACAAATAAACCTCAAAATAAAATAATAAATTCCAGGAAAAAACATTTTATTAATAACGTAATTCGACATTTGACATCCTCGATCTCTACAGACAGGTTGAGAAACCACGCGTCCACTTCCGGTCTTTTTCCCACAAATCGGCAAATTACCGAAAAAAGGAAAAAATATGAATTAATTACATTATTTATTTATGTACTCAATGACTGAACTAGTACCGCTTCTTTACTTAGTAGTTTGTTTTTGCAACCCTTTTCGAAGTGCCGCCCGGGGCGGACCCACCCCCCCTTTAGCTACGCCACTAGAACAGGCATCGCGCAATGTAAGAACTACAGCAACAATTACCAGAAATTTTATAGAAATGAATAAAAAATTTTTTTCTCTCTGATAACAAATTGAGAGAAAAATTTCTTTTTTCGATGATATCGAATATATTGATTGATTTGAATTGATTATATTGAATTTTGGTGATTTTGAATTATTTATTTCATTCATATATCCGTTAATTGTTTAGGAGAAATTGAAGGAAATTGTTTTGGCATGCCTAACACTAAAGTGACTTTTACCTGTTTTCCCTGCTTTGTGTACCTGTAGTATCATGTGTTTGATAGTGTATCATCAGTTGTGTAATGAATTCTAGGAATGAAATTCAGTTATCTCATGTAATCGGTAAAAAGAAAATGATAAATATTTTTTTTTAGAATTTTACTTTCTAGTATACAAAGTACTCAAAGAAAAGTATTGTAACTGTCTGAAAATTTGACTACGAGATTTTGATGATTCTCCACATTTTAGGCCTCCCAGAGTTCGAGAAAAACTTTTTTGGAATTATGTCTGTCTGTCTGCTTGTGAACACGATAACTCAGAAACGTATCGAGTTAGAATAATGAAATTTGGTATGCATGCTTATATCCAAAATTGCAGATTTATCAGAATTCCAAAATGCAACGTTGTAAATGAATTAAATTTAGCATATGGTTTGGACCAGCATACGTCACCAGAATTGTAGATGTCTACCAAATTTGAACCAAATCCATCAAATGTGGGACTATCTGTCGGTCTGTCTATTTCAATAAATCTGAACGCAATAACTCAGAAACGCCACAGATTAGACAAATGAAATTTGGTTCGTGATTTTGGCACCAAAACTATACTTCAGTATTAAATTTTGGAATAAATTATTCAAAGGGAAGATGTCCGAAATGAGTACGCGATTTTCATCACTATAAGATTAGGCTCAACGAAAAAGACACTATTTATGGCAGTATACAAGAAAGTTGAGGGAAGAACTCTCTCGCTGGTCGATTTTTGTTTCAATGGCAATGTAAAATTTATGTTTTTATTTTAACTAGCCGCCTTCGGTGACCAGCTGTTCGCCCGTAATACTAATAGTCTGAGGCTACGCTTGCAACTTGGCGAAATAAATTGGCGAATTGTCGGTTATAGAAGGTGAGGTACTCTGCCAAAGTCTTATTTTGTGATATATCTCGAATATGGAGAGTGGTGGATGGTAAGCGAACATTGATGATATATATAGGGGTCATAAGCTTTCATATGAAATTAAAACTGTTGAAATGGGACCAGTGGTTGGGGCTGGGGAACTGTCTCATGGTTTTAACCCATAGAGAATGTACAGTGTAGTAAGGTATTTTCGATTTCTCTCAAAAATGAAGGGTGGTGGTAGGCAGGCGACCATTGGTGACATACCTAGGCGTCATAAGCTTTCATATGAATAAAAATTGTCGAAATCGGTCTAGTGGTTGGGGCTGGGGGAATTGGTCCCCTGGTTTATCTAATTATCTATACTTATAAAAGGCAATGTTTGTGTGTGTGCGTGTGTGTGTGTGTGTGTGTTTGTCTGCGATGTCCAGACGAATCTATCGCACTTACAGCCATGAAATTTGGCACACAGATAGTCGTAATGGTGACTGAATGCACCTCGAAGCCGAAATTTTAAATTTTAATCTAGATTTTTTTTATTTAATGTTTTGTGTTGTTTTGGTTGATTTTCCGCACTAATTTCTCAATAGAATAGTTACGAATAAGTTTACGATAAAAATATATACACCATCGGAAAGAGCATGCGATTTCCGTTCTAATGAAGTTAGTTTTGAATTTCTAACGTAATTTACTGAATTTTTGAGAATTTTTTTAAAAATTGTCACTTTCTCCTTATATTTTTAACTGTCAATGTTTTTTCCCTCGCATCCAACGTTCTAATAAACCTATGATTTTCAGTTTTTTTATGGTAACAACAGAGGTATTTATCTCTCATTTAAAACAAGAACGGTTAAAATATCTTTGTCCGTTCGTTTTTAATAATTTTTTTTCTTAAAGGGTTAAAAAAATTCTTTTCGAATGAAGTTCTTTCTCCGGAACGGTGAGTTTCTCCCTGGCTACGGCTAGCGCCATCTGTTGGAATTATTCTCTCCTCAATTTTTAGCATGTTTTGCTAGGAATAATTTGAAATCATTTCGTTGGACGCAAGGGTTTAGTCGTAAATTAAGCAGTGCTGGAAGATTCTGACATGGGTGATAAGTTGGCTTTGAACTTCTAACGTAATTCGCTGAATTATGAGAGAATTTTTTTCGTGATGAGCTAAAAGAGTTTCTTTACCATCTGCGTAAAATGTGCCATAGCTTTTCAGGCAAGCTCCAGGGGGGTGACGAAGGGGGTACTGTCGTGACCTTGAAACGTCACGGTACTGTGGTTTGAGACTGTATTGCATCAGCATAACTTAGATACACCATTGCTGTATATTAAAGATTTTCACGTTGCAATTTTTTTTTTATTATTGTTTTGGAATAACGTACTCTGTACTGCTTTTCTACATGTCATTATCGCGGGAAAATCAATGTGTATCTTTTGTTTTGATTTTGTTTCAAAACTTTTTCGTGTCATTGTGGGCGATTTTTTTTTCATGTTTTTGAAGTCCTGATTCCACGGGCAACGCCGTGCGCGTTCTGCTAGTTTTAAATATATAGACCATAAAAAGTCAATTCATACGATTCTTAAAATAAATTATTCTGGTAGGTATGATCCAAAAATAAAAAATGCATATATTAAAACGACGACTCTGATTAAACCACAAAAACAGATTTTGTGTCCAATTAACAATTTTTTCCAATATTGTTTTTTTTTTAAATTCGAATATTTCACTCGTTAAAATTGTCGCAACGGAAATTCCTGCAGAAATCGTCTGCTACCCCTGACAAATGACAAAAACAAAGCACATGTCATTCTTATCAACTTTAAGCAGACTTAAATTTTCAGAGCTCTCTGAATACGACTTAATTGCGCGTGACACGTTGAGGCGAATTTAGCAACACTTCACCTGGCGACTTGTCTGAGGAAATGACAGAACTGCACTGGTTACGTGATATGTCAATGACTGATTTTGAAAAACTGAAAAAGAAAAGGCGTTGGTGGTCCGACTCCTCCTGTGGTGATGTCACATCTCATAAGCATCTGATCTGAAAGGCTGAAGTCTTGAAGCAAATATAGCAACACCTCACTTGACGACCTGTCTAACCAAGCGACTGAGCAGTACTAGATGAGTGATGCATTAGTGGCTGGTTTTGAGAGCGTATTTTGATTGTCCTTCGCCATTATTTGGTGATGTACTTACGTTAACATATTCTGTTAGTTTAAATTGAATTATTTTTACAGGGAGAATGTCATTCGAGGATCCTAGATTTAAATATAAAGGATATGGCAGACTCATCAAATGTGACACTCGTTAAATGTTGTTCAAACAAGTGCAAGCTAGACAAATGCAAAGTCTAGAGTAAGGTCTAAAAAGAAATTTGCTTTGTATAAAATATTCTCAGCTCCATATCTGGAATGAATATTGCGTTTTTGTTTGTTGTTCTGGAATTGTGGTACTACCTCAGAGTTTTGATTTGTTGGAATACAGCTCAATTTTAAAGCTATTCACATATTTTCGGGGAAGAGACATCACAATATCGATGGTCAGCTGATAAAACCATTCTTCAAGCTTAATCACTATGCTAATGTGAGTACATTTAAGGCATTGCGAACCAGAGAGGACCAACGCACATTTTCGTTAAAATGATTTATTCAAGTACATGGTATTGAAATGCAAAACATGTTTTCTTCCAAAACCAGAGTTGATCAAAAGAGTTTTAGCTGCACTTCAGCAGCATTTGTCAGATGGTTTGCATTCAATGTTTATAAAATATGGTGCTTAGCTCAGTTTAACGAAAATTGTGGGTTGGTCCAATCTGCTTCTCAAAGCCTCATTTTAGTCTGCAGAAATCATATTTTCATGATATTTCTCTCCTTTCCTTCGCACACAGCTGATTATTGATGTTATCAAAGGTAGAAGGCATTCCTATTATAGGAAGTTTGGTACGAAATATTTGACGTATGAAAAGTTTAACTTAATTAAATTACGTCAAATTTTGAAAAAGCACGAACCGGGGAGGAGGACAAAAATTGTATTTTTGGACAGTAGACGGCACCAACTCTCCAAACTTCCTCGTCACACTAAAGGGAAGACGCTTGACCCCGAAAGATTTAAAGCGCACAAGCCTTACATCTTTCGTGATATTGGAACCCACTGCCCTCCGTTCTCGAATGATGAATGATGGTTCTCCGTGATGGCTTTGCCATCAAACCATCGAGGCTCTTAGCTAATGCAAGTGATTGTTTTCACACATCACTCGACTGCTTTATATAATTGTTACGGTTAATGTTGTTAATTGGTTATTGCGGATAACAATCCGTTAAAGTGATAAATGATTATCCACACTGACCGGTTAATATACACAATAACCGACTATCTACATAGACTGTAACATAATAATTTCTTCGTCTTAGTATGCTAAATCGCTTGTGCACATTTATTCATATTCAGATAGTCACTTTGCAACTTTAAAAAAATATCAGACGCGCAATTCTGCCATCAAGGAAGCACGTACATCAGAGTAATATTTCTGAAAATTCGAATTATTCTTTTTTGTTTGTCTAATCTTTATTTGAATTTTATTATTGATCACTAAGTCCTTGTAAATTCATGGATTAAAAATTATTTTTACAGAGTCTGAAAATTCAGAAACTTATCTTGAAATTACAGCAGTTAGATTTCGACGGAGATTGTTCTTTAATTATAGCAGCATCCTAAAAAAGGAATTAATTATGTTATTTATAACACTTTTCTTCATAACCAATTAAAATGCAAATCAGCTTGATTGTTTCCTTTCGTTGTTTTGGTTGTTGACACGTCACAGACAGACGATTTTTTTAGCGAGGCAAACTTCACAGACGCCGCATAACAATTCATAAATAGATTCATTTAAGTTTTCTTTCTTCCCCCTTTTATTAATCTGTCAGGTTAATTAGACTGATAAATGGTATCTTAGTTTAATTCGTAATGACAAAGGGATGATTGTTTTATTGAAAAAACTAAACATGACGTCATTTCGGGAGCTGACATTAAAACTACAACTTAGCTAATTATAATTTGCACGCTTCAAAATCTTTGCTACTGGATTCAGAAGCATGAAATTCGAAATTCCCTTCAGAAAACAAACAACCGTTAAGAAGAAGAATAAAATATTTTAATTAATAAGCATGTTCTATTGTGCTTGGTTGGGATTACAAAAGGAATTGCAGACCAGAAAAAAGGAACACTCACGCATGCGCAGACATATAAGAACATAAAATGATCTCAACGAAAATGGAAAGAATAAGAAAAAAATATAAAAATAACATTCTTTTTTACGAATAAATTCTTCTCGAATGAATGCATGAGAATATTATGCATACGTATAAAAATGTTTATACATTTGAATATTTTGTACACTATTATATGTTTGAGGAGTACGTTGAACCCAAATTTAGAGCCACTTTGTTAGTTAAAGAAATATTAAGTACAACAAATTATAATATCAGATCTTTATTTTCATAGCATTTTACTATGTATTGGACTATTCCAAAGCTAGTTTTCAGCAATGATTGTAATGAATATAATTTATTCATTTTTCAGCCCATCAACTTTTTATACGTTTTCTTTAAAGTAGGGATGTAATGAATATTCGGCAACTTTTCATTATTCGTCCCTTTTGCCGAATATTAGGCTGGCCGAATATATTCAGGGTAATAATTTTTTTTAAATGTGCCTTTAAATGTATTTAATAAAGAATATTACGGAATTACTATTTGGTACATTTATTAAAAAATCTCCTAACATTTACCCAATTGTAAGTTTATAAGTGTATTTAATAATGTTATGTATCATTTATCTTTGTAAAGCCTGAAATTATGATGCAAGAACAATAATTGTTCAGCATATTCAGGATGAAGTCTGTTCTGTTTGGTTTCATACATTTATATTACGGGCTTCAGAAAATAAGCGCTCACTATATACTGTGCTTCTAGGAGCTGAAAGATATTTTCTTGGTCAATTTGCAAATCATGGAAATTTTTCCGGTTTTTTTTCCCTTCTCGCCACCAATTGAGTGGACATTCTATTCTAGATATTAGAAATTTTTATAAAAATAGAAATTTCCTTCAAATAACTTTAATTTATCCACTGAATTTTCTTTTGTGTTTCCCATTGCCATGTTCTGCAATGATAATTTTTTTTTATTTCTGTTTAGCAAGTTCAAAATGAAAAAGGTTTCTCACATTTTATTATTGGAATTAAAATACTTAGAATACTACAAAAAATGCATCAAGATGTTAATATTTTTTTTAAATGTGCAAATTATATAAAAAAATTCATTTAAAATTTGAGCATTATTTTTTTTTTTAAATCGAAAGTAAAATGTCTTTAAAAAGTAGGCATTCGGCCAAATAACTATTCGTTACATCCCTACTCTCAAGGCAATTTTAATAAATTGTTTCCGAAAGCTGAAGCACAGAATATGTTACCGTAATTTCATATGTTTATTTGCGGTAAATTAAGCAAACTCTAAGTCGCCTTATTAGTAAAAGATATATTTTTTGTCATCATAAATTTGGTTTTAAAACTGACGGCATGGCGGAAACTTTATATAAGCAGAGAGTGTTCTCACCTTTACTTACCCGTATACTTACACAATATGGGAAGTTATGTGTTAAGCTTTGCAACATTGTGAACAAATCGAGGCCGTGCGCAAAAAGTAAACACACCTTCAGGCCTGAACATTGGATTTGTGACGTCACAGTCGAAAGCCTCTCCGTAGCTCTGTTGTTGATGTAGGAAACGTTCATTCCAAGCGGAAACACAACAGAAGTACAAGATTTTCGTTAGTTACTCATTACTGAATGAGGTTTTAATATTGACGATCAATTAAATAGTTGGTGAAAATAGCACGTGCAAAAAAATTTACATTTCATAAAAAAAGCTTTGACACAATTTTCAATTGCAAGAAGATCAGTTCAAAGCATGAATTTTGATAATGGATTATTCAGTCAGTGTTTTGAGAAAAAGTGTGAGAAACCGATAAAATTTTAAATTTAATTTTTATAAATTTCTAATTAAATTCTAATGTTAGAATCAGCTTTCCGCATCACCTTAGAGGTGCTGTTTCAGGATGCACTACCTCTTTTTAAAAATGTTATGAGAAGGCGGGTTCCCCAATAGGTCTATTTCCTTCAACTACAAGAAGTATCCTAAAGTTGATAATTTTCGTTTCAATTTTTTAGCTCTAAGCTGGATATTCTTAATTTTAGTATAATTATTTAAAAATATATTTGCTGAAATGGAAATACATTGCTTTGCAATTGGGACAAAATTATTTTTACTTTCACATGAAACTTCTTGAATAGATTTTAGCAATTCCATTTTTTCAAAAACCAGATGTCCAACGTTCCAATTAAGTTTCCTTAGTCAACAATTGAATTTTTGAAAATTAAAAATTTTATATATGTTACATAAGGAGCATAAGAATTTAAGAAAGGCTTAAGTGGGGCATAGCACAAAAAAGTTTGGGAAACAATGAGTTAAACGGAATGGAAAAAATATAGAGCTTAAGAATTAAAAACGTTTCCAATCGGATGCATGCTACTTTACACTATCAGTATATCTGAAATAATCATTTATGAATTGCTTGTTTCATCTTTGATAATGAATAAGAAATTACTGCAATAGATTTATTTCATTTGTGTTTCAAAAGCACGGTAAAAATATGAGCCGTAAAATTTCATTTTCCAATGCGACAGCATGCGGCGGCGAAAAACTACCCTTCGGTAAAAGAGTTGATTTCCTCCGTACTTTAGGTTTAAACCGGAGATCTTCTAACACTAATTTGTACCCATAATTCTATACTAAAATTCTAAAGAAACAAATGAAATTTTTTGTCTATAGTACTCAGATATGCATAAATGATTCATAAAAATATTACTATGAAATAAACGATAATGTAGAGATACTAAAATTAAAGCCTCAAAAGAGGCTTGTGACCACGTGAGTTAAATAAGACAAAAATATTCCAAATGTGCTATTTATGCAGTTAACATCAAGGTATATTTCTTCTATAAAACTAACATAAATGCCAAAAACTTACTTCAATATTAGTTAATCCATTAAAATCCAGCGAATTCCTTCAAAAAACGCACACACTTACATACACAAACAACACCAAAAGGAGGCTTTACGATGTGACGTCACAGTAGTATAAATTTCTCAGTGTTATGGCCGGGAGAGGAAAGCCTATTGCGCAAGTCTTTTATGCATAGCCTCGACAAAACCTAGTTTGCATTCTCTTTTCACTTTGACGATTGAATCCGAAATTTGACGCAGAGTGTTACAATTTTGGTGTCAAAAGTGAAATTTAGTACATGGTGAGATGTACTAAATTTGACTTATGTAACTTGCTGCGTTTTTGAGCTATCGCATAGTGTGACGCATGCCAAGTGATCGTAGTGAGAACAATCTTCACAATCGCACAGTGTGACAAAAGTGAGGGGAAAACATTTATAGACATCTAAAAGACCCGGGAGTATAGAGGGTAGACAACAAATTTTAAAAATTTAGATAGTTTTTCCGAACACTATTGCTTTTTTTGTATTTCCTAGTTTTAGGCAGCTGAAATGAAATAAAAATTTAATTTTTTTCCTAAAAAAGCAGAAGGATGACTGCCCCCTTCCCCCCCCCCCGACTCGCCGCCACTGCGACCGCTAACGTCAAATGTTCTAAAGGTGTGCACAGGACTGATAGTCGATCGCAAAATGTTCGCGCCAAAAAAAGAGTATTTGCGGGAAATGTTACTTCTTTACTTTATTGTAAAAAAAAATGCATCTGAATGTTACCGCATAACGCAGGATGCGTGTCATGAACATGCACCATCTCAAAACACGTGTGAATTTAAACGGTTTAGGAAACTGCTATGGGAAGAAGGGAATTCTGTGTTTTTTGTGGGATCAGGAGGATGTGGTGTATCCTGTCTGTTGTGCTAGTTTGCCTCCAAAGGAGCAAAGTTCAATGGGGACGGTATCCGCACCTTACATGACAGATGGGGAAAACGTGTAGCTAGCAATGGCCATTACTTTGAAGAAAACACTGATACTACTTCTTTTCCATTTCTCCTGTTTTCATTTCATCCGACTTCCCCCTTTTTAACCGGAACACCTAGTACATACGAGCAGGACCGGCCTTCAGCCAATTGGACCAGTTACTCCAAATAGGGTCCCTCGTTTAAAGGGCCCCGTGCCAGAGTGCAAAAAAAGAATGTACTCAAACTTATTCAAATTAAAATCAGAAATCGTTTTGATTTCGTAACATTATCCTTAGGAATGTTTGAATTTATGTTTTTAAATAACTACTACTGCTGAACTACCTACTGTAAAAAATAAAATAAAAATAAAACTGTAATAGAAGGGTAAGAAGTATCGAGTTTCTTATAAAGCATGCCGCTTTTACATGGAAAGAAACAGGCATGGCAGTGACATTCACACCCCAGCCCTAAATTAAGTGAATGGCATTGTTTTGTAGAGAGGGCTGGGTAACTTCGTTTCCTTTCTGTTAAACACGGACATGCAGCAAATTTACTAACCCGTTGACTGTCCCAAGATATTGGCAGTTTTTGAAGAGAGCCAGCTGAAGCTCGTGAAGTGTAGAGAAACACTTATGTAGATTTGTTTTTAATTGAGAAAACAATTATGCTCAGTCAACATAATTTTTTATTATGTCTTCTTTTAGATCATTTAGAGAGAAATAATCAACACTGCATTTTCTTGACATCTTTTAGAATTAAAAATTTTTTTAATTATCAAAATTTTTAACAATAAATAATAATAAATTATATATCAAAATTTCATATTATTTATTTATTTATTACGAAATGTTTCTTAAAACTTAAATATATGGGGGTTATCCAAATTTTTTTCAAATTGGGTCCCACATCTCTTAAGGCCGGCCCTGCATACGAGTAGATAGACTGGCAGATCATCAACTCTTTTGCGGATTTGGTTCAAGCTTTGATAAAGATCCACATGTCTGGGGATACAACCACATACTAAATTTCATTCTTCCTACTCGTCGCGTTTATGAGTTAACGTTTTCACATGCACACGGACTGGCAGACAGACAGACTTCTCGCGCATGGATATTGAATAAGAATTGAATAGAAATCTACAATTTGGTTGTGAAGACCACATACCAAATTTCTTCTTTCCAGCTCATTCACTTTTTGAGTTAACTTGTTCATAAGCAGAAAGACAGACTAGCATTGACGTAATTCCTAAAATGGCTTATTTGAACTCAGGGATATCTAAAATGCGCAGATCATGAAAATCCAGAGGTCAAATCTTTTGATGATTATATACTTTATATACTAGAAAGTAAAAAGTAATTGATATCTTTGTTTTGATTATTGACATCTAAAGACTGTAAACACGGGGATGCAGGTGATGTAATGTAATGTAAAACTGAAATTTCACACTTCCGTTTGATTGCTGAAAAATTTGAGACTTTAAAATTATGCCTTCCTTTAGATGCAACATGAAATTTACATTAAATATCATCACGTTAAAATGAGTAAAGATAAACTCTTTTTTTCCAAATAGATCTTTGAATTGAAGTAATATTCTGGTAATGGCAGAGCGTGTTAGTATCCATGAATCCCCTGCCGTGACTAGTTTTTTTCTGCTCGATACTGTTTCCTCTGCTTCTTTCATCAAGAATTTCGGTTTCAACTTCTGCTGAGAATGATAATGAGAGTGATCTCACTTTACTTCTCATAAGAGATGCGATCTGAGACGGTGGATCATTTGCAGATGATTTCCTGTAATTTAGTAGTACCAAAAAAAACCCCCTTTTTTTTCATCATTTTCAATGAGGATATATTTGATCATTTGTACCGCTCTCCTCAACTTAATTGGTAGGAAATGGGTTGAATATCAAAGAAAATTTCACTCTTAGGTGAGGGTTTTTATTGTGTTTGAATAACATCAAAATGCATTTATCTGCTGTTTTATTTAGATAAATTTTTTCGTTACTTGTATATAGAAGTTACTTAAATAGCAATCTCTTTTGTAGTTTTTCTTGTACTTAAAGAACAGGTTAGTTTTATATCATTTTCATCCGTCTAATAAAGTCTTCAGCAATTTTATTGATTATTGATAGTTAAATTGTAAATATGATGTGCAGAGTTTTTCTGAACTTTAAATAAAAATTGTAAGCATAATGTACAGCACCTACTTTGAAAACTGTCATTCACTGACATTCTGCTGTCAATACATTAATGAAAACTGTTATACAGAGTGTCCAAGAATTGAGTGACACATTTCAAAATATAATTTAAAAACCCCAATAATGTTACAACTACTATTTTTTAATGGGAGCGGATTTCAAATTTTTTTTTCAGATAGGAAACGCGCCGTTACGGTGGTCTAGGTGGCCGTAAATTATTGAAAATCTCCCCCATTTTTGAAAGCCATTATCTGTGAAAATATTAAAGCTAGACGAAAAATAAAAAACATGTATTTGTAGGGAATTTTACGCTCTTTAATTTGTTAGTTCACATGTAGTGTGAAAACTGGATATTTTTTAGATATTCAAGAAAAACTGAAAAAGGAAACCAGAAAACGCGCATCGACTTCTGCCGATCGGTAGCCATTGCGTACGGAATTTTCTCGCTATAGCAAATTTAGAACGCCGTAACGTCGCGTTACCTATCTGAAAAAAAACATTTTTTATTTTCTCTCTCATTTAAAAAAACGTAGTTGTAACATTGTTAGGTTTTTTTTATTATTATTAATTTTTGAAATGTGTCCCACAAGTCACGGACACCTTGTATTATGGATCTTAAAAGTAAATTCTAATTCATCTGTATCAATTTTGTTTTTAAATTTCACATTCTTTTATCTTTTTTCAACAAATTGACAATCATTTCTATTCAAATTTTTTGCTCTAATCTATTAGAAACTAGCCGCATTCAGCCACCAGCTTATCCGCCGGGAGTACTGATTTTAATTTTAATTGAATCCCAATTGAATTTTGCTTAATTTAAATAACTCGGCATATTTTACGTCCAGCAGCATATTGGCTGAATTAAAATATACCGATAACCAGCATTAAAGATTAGCAAACATGATCTTAGAGTTTCCTGGATATATGTCCTAATATACTTACCATTTTAGAGGGCTTTGTTTATAGATTTCTTAGAAAAATTCGAAAACGAAATAAGAAAAGAAAGTAAAATTAATTGGGATATTTCTTTAGTTTTCAACAGTGGAAAAGAAACACGCAATTAGATATTTGCTTGAACAATGAAAACGGTTTGAATTCCATTGCAACAATGGAAAGTATTGTGAATTATGCCTAAAAATATTCTTAAAAATTTATTGAAATTAGAGGGAAAGAAAATATAAATGATATCATTGAAAAGATAATTTTTTGAATTTCCAGATGATGTAAAAATAATTTTTGTGCTGCAATATTTTCGGAATTTATCAAGGGAAAACGTCAAAATTTCGATTAACTTTTAATTTATTAATATTCTAATTAAATTATAAAAAAAACAACTCCAAGGTGCACACTCCGCTCGGCAAAGTACGTTTCGACCAAATTTAGTAGATTAGGTGCCTGTAGAGAGCCAACACACAGACACACATTCTCCTTTATTATTAGTAGAGAAATTGGAAAGGATAATTCTTTAGAAACTATTTTTTAATTACTTCTAGTTTTGATATTTAAAAAAATAATATGAATGAAAAAATAATATAAATAATATGATATGATACAAAATAATATGATATATATAAAAATGTGATACATAAAAAATAATATGTATATGTCCCAAGATGCTGAAAGAACAGAAAACATTCCTTTCTGCCTATTTCTTTTAATTCATTGAAATAAAAATGGAATGATATGGAAAATGCACGAGATAATTTATAATTATATTAATAATCCTTCTTTAACACAAGTGTTTACCACATCTTTTACTTCTTTTAGTTATCTGTTATTGATTTTTATCTGTAAAATAGTAAGGTACCTGCTGATGTTTCGTCGCCAATCGATCCAATTTCTTCTCCCATCCAACCAAGTCCCGACAAAGTCACCTTTCCCGTTGAGTCTGGCGAGAAAAGAGAGCCTTAACGGCATCTTTTTTATCCTCACCTTAACCGAGATGAGACATTTACAGATCGAAGGAAGACAAGAAAATGACAGGGGATTAAAAAAAAAAAAACTCCTGCGAATCACGTGCTAGACGAAAGCATGGAAATAATCCCAAGAGTTATTATTTATATATGTCGTCTTTGCTATAAAATGAGAGCAACTGTTATATGACGACATGAAAAATTCAGTTTCTCACTCAGGGTTGAAGCCAATAATGCAAATCTTCACATATTTTTTTTTCTGAAAAAACTGCTTTCAACGTTTTAGTAATACAGTACAACCCCGATTAACCAAACTAAAGGGAGGGGAGGGAGGCGTTTCGGATAACTATTTTTCCGGTTAAGCCATGAGCATCTTTCGCTATTTTGTATCTAACTGCAGTATATAATTCTGAAATGTTACGAGTTTAAAACAAATTCAGAGCTATATTTGTAGGCTATACTTAATGTTCTTTATTAAAGTTAACCCTTCGTAGGGCACAATATTCGCACTGGAGAGTTGCGCCTGACAGGCACAAGTAAACAATATCGGAATTAATATTGTTAATACCCATTTGATTTTAATTGCAGCTTTCTCAAATTAATTACTGACATTCTTGGGAAGTCTGAAAAGAAAAAGTGGGGATATCTTTGCAAAAAAAGGATTATTTCCGTACAGTACAGTATGTGGTTTTTGGATTTGCGATTTCAAAGACATTTTGGATAACCCGAGTTAGGCTAACAGGGGTTTACTGTATTTCACAAATGGAAAAGAAATATACAGTTCAGCTGAAAAATTGTAATACGGAGAGAAGAGTTTCTTTTATTTTATTTTATTTTATTTTATTTATTTATTTATTTATTTTTTGAAATATTGACTGCAATATAGAATTCTTATGAATAATTGCAAAGTATTTTTCAAGACTTTGAAATGCTAACATTTCTTTAAAAAGTAACAAAAATTGCTTAACTGTGCTGTATGTATAATTTGGATCCTAATTTTCCAAAACGTTCATAAATGTTACAATTTACATACATAGATATAGCAGAAAAGGTTTTGGTTTAGACTACAAAAACAAATTGCATGGAATACTTGTAAGACTTCAGCAATTAATTTTATCTTTTGTTCAAAATGTGTTACAAACAATATTGTGAAGCTACATTTATTCATTTAAATTGTTGGCATGAAAATAAATAATAGCTATCATAAATTTAACTATTCCTTTCTTCCTGCTGTTTTAAAGCATGTTCAAACTCCGCTAACTTCTCATGGTTAAGTTTTTCTCGATTTTTTACTTAGTAAAGAACAAATGTTCGCACCTATACAGATGCAACACGTGAGAAAATATAGAGCACTTAAGGACTATTGTAGAAACAATGGTAAAGTTCTGAAGTAAAATTAAAAATCCCTTACTTAACTCCAGTAGATAATCAAATAGTTTCAGAACAATTATGTTGCAGACCTGACACGATTACAGATAATATAGTCTGCCATTTGAGACAGCTACTGAAATGTTTTCTAATAGATGGACATGGAATGTTTTGTTTTTAACCAGAAAATGTCTTTTTGGCACGATGTGCTTCAAAATATAATAGCAGTTTTATACATTAAGAAGCTCTTAACACGTTCGCATCAAACGACTCGTTCATCGAATAAAACAATTTTAATATGCTTAAATGTGTTATTAAATCAAAGTAGAAGATAATTAAAAATACAAAAATCACTTTGACACGCTTAAGTATTTTAATTATCTTATACGTTATTATTTGGATAAAAATAACAATAAACATCCTAAATAGCATGTGCTATCTAATTAGGAGGTTAAGTAAATTCATTGGCCAGGAGGTTACAAAAAGGAAAAAATGTATTACAGTTAAGAATAGTTTCTTGTTCCTTAGAGATCTAGTGATACAACAGCTCATGAAAAACGGACGTGAGGCTGAAAAATAGTTCTCCGAAGAGGTATCCAAGATAAACCAAAGGGAGTGTTCTCCCCTAAACTTTCTCGTATACTTCCCCAGAAAGGTGCTCTTCCCCTCCCCCCACGTGGATAAAAAAATTCGAATCTACTGTTACCCAGAATCTTATGACTATCTGAAGGTTTTTCATTATAGTGATTGAAAAATATCTAGGTAAAGAATCAAATTCAAAGAGATGCGTACCGATTTTCCTCTCTTGCCGTCTCAAGGACAAACTGACGTAATTCGCTCTGTAGCCTTCGCGTGCACAGAAGATTGCTTCCAGTACGCATGCGCGTGGAGATGACGGATTCTTTTCAAAAGTAAATTATACAGACCGACAGACAGTCAACCCTTTGACGGATTTGGCCCAAAATTTTATACGGACCTACATTTATGACGATAAAACTGTGTATAAAATTTTATCCATCTGGCTTTTCAAGTTTTTGAGTTATAGCGTTCGCATGACATCGAACATACAGACAGACAGACTTCCCGTTGACGTATTTTGTCCAAAATTTGATACAAACCTACAAATTATTTAAAGACCACATACCCCGTAGCTCTAATAGTTTTCGAGTTATCGTGTTCACAGACACACGGACAGACATAATTCCAAAATTGTGTTTTTCGGAATCAGGGAGGTCTAAAACGTGGAGATTCGTCAAAATCTCGAGTTCGAATTTTTTGACGATTACAATACTTTCTCTTTGTATACTTCGTATGCGAGAAAGTAAAAACTTGAATAGCTAGATGGATAAAATTTGGTACACGGTTTTATCGTCATGAAAGTAGGTCCGTATAAAATTTTGGGCCAAATCCGTCAAAGGGTTGACTGTCTGTCGGTCCGTATAGTTTACTTTTGAAGAGAATCCGTTATCTCCACACGCATGCGTACTGGTTACCTCTGTTCCCGTAATACGGTCATCTTGGCTCACTGCCAAACTCTTCTCGAATAAAAGTGAATTAATTATGGAGTGTTTTCTTTTAATTTTTCTTTCACGCCGAAACATTTTCAAGAGTTGCATATTTGATTGCGGTTAGTTTTATTTTGTATATTTCGTAATGCATTTTTTCTGAGTGGATTTTGCAATATTTTTACTCTGACAGAACGAGAGTAGTTGTTAAAAGTAAAGTTATAAAGTAACAAACCAAAATGAGTGTCAATTGATTCATCAGTTCTGTTTTTCATGCTTTTTTAATTTCTTAAGCACTCTGCCAATGTGCATGATATTTTCAACTACAACTATCGGTAGTAAATTTGTAACAATCAGATCGGAGATATTGCTGGCAAGCTAAAAGGCTGCTTAGATGTGTGCAAATCTTTTAGTAACTTACATTAGATAATTGAAATTTGGTATGTGGTCTTCTAATTTATCCACGCGGTGGGAGGGGAAACAGCACCTTTTTGGGAAAGTATACGAGAAAGTTTAGGGGAGGCCACTCCCGCTGGTTGAGTTATAGTGTTCACATGACCGCGGACATACAAACAGACAGACTTCCCGTTGACGGATTTTGTCCAAAATTTGATACAAACCTACAAATTATGTTTAAAGACCACATACCAAATTTCATCTCCGTAGCTCTAATAGTTTTCGAGTTATCGTGTTCACAGACAGACATAATTCCAAAATTTTGTTTTTCGGACTCGGGGAGGTCTAAAACGTGGAGATTCGTCAAAATCTCGAGTTCGAATTCTTTGACGATTACAATACTTTCTCTTTGTATACTTCGTATACGAGAAAGTAAAAAAAAAATCATTCTATTTCCACATGTAGCTACATTGTTTCTATTGCAATGAAATATTACAAATCTGTGGTATATTTTCTCAGCAATTCTGGATTTTACTGAGATGATGAAATAGTGTTTTAGTTTTTATATCTACTCATTCGAACAGAAAAGGAAATGGAATAGTTAATGATACGTCACATCTCTTAACCCGGACGGCATGAGAAAAATAGTTAAATTAGTTTATACAAATACGCCACTTGGTTCCATCAGAAGCAAAACAAGCATCATCTGCTTCGACATTCGTGAGAAATATGCAAAATGGCGTCTGAGAATTATTTTGCTTTACCAACAACAGCACCTTTCATGCACCAGTGATGCAGTAAGCAATAATTTCTGCAGCAATTCCTGTGGGAGTCAAAGTCGATGCCCTTTCAAAATGCCGCAAAAAGAAAGAGCAATTAGATTTTTTTTAAAAAAAGATTTTCGGAAATTTGCAATTGGGCGATGTCATGATATATAAAGATCGTTTACGTTTCGAAAGAATCACCAAGTTGTGTTTCTGGTTTCGAATTTTATTTGTGTAATAATAACATTGTGATGTAAGATTATTAACAATGACTATGCAAAGATAAATATCAGTTTGAGGGACTGCTATTTACTGATATCCGTCAGAGTAGATAGACTGAGCGTTCAATCACTTTATTTTCGGCTTTAATTAGATGTGCTTTGTTATCTCTATCTCTATCTCTATCTCTATCTCTATCTCTATCTCTATCTCTAATACTAATCAAGATGAATGCCTGTGTGTGTGTCTGTCTGTTGGCGGTGTACAGAACAGACCGTAGAACATAGAGCTACCAAATTTGGCACAGACATACTTTGGATGCTGAAGATTTGCACCTCAGAGCCGTTTTTTAAAAATTTTGATTCAAATTTAAATTATTTAAAAATTAAACCAAATTTCTTCGTTTTTTGCCAATAACTTCTGAATGAATTGATGCAGATAAAAAAAAATCATGTCATTTAAAAGAGCAAAAAAAAAAAAAAAATCTTTCCAATGGTATCAGTTTTATTATTGTACGAAATTTTATCTATTTTTTATAAATTTTTAAAGTCATCAGAATATTACAGTCATGTGTGCGAGAGTACAGATTGGCGTATAGTAGGAGGGGCTAAGAGCTATTTGTCAACGTCTCGTGCGTGCGCGGCAAAACAAACTTAAGCCTAATAGATAAGAATGGTAAATTAGTTAAATAATAATTAGTTCAATTTTTGTTAGAATCATATTATTAGAAATCGTCTCTTTACAGTTTATAGATACTAAATTTCCCCTTTCTTCAACATTCTTTGCCCCTTCCTTTTTTCCCCCCTATACTCCGTGACAACTGCTTCAAACATTCCCTGACGCGGCTTCGATAGCGTATAGGAGGTTAGACATTAGGGTGGATCGCTCTTCTATGGAGAAAAAAAAAATTATTATTAATCAAAACCTACCTATGCGGAAAAGATGTTCTATGGTATGGAGATTAAGAGAAAAATAAAATAAAAAATTAAATTTTAGGTTAAGAACCGCCGCAAGGGGGTTGAATTTTTGAAAAAAATGGAAAAATACCTAATTTTGAATATACGATTTTTTTAAAAATATTATTGTTAATTAAAACCTACCTATGCGGAAAAGATGTTCTATGGTATGGAGATTAAGAGAAAAATAATAAAACAATTTAAATTCTAAATTTAATACTACCGAAAGGGGGTTGAATTTTCAAAAAAAAAATGGAGAAATACTTAATTTTGATTATTGATTATACGATTTTAGATTCGAAATAATTGTTTTTTTGCAATATAAATAAACAAAAGTGATGATTAATGAGTAGTGAGTAGTATAATGTACATTGCAACATTTTATGACTCAGCTCCCCCTCCCCACACCGTCAAATCAGTCCGGTTAAATAACTAGAGCAGTAGGCAATGACTTTGCGTGCTTTCAGAATTCTTCGAAGGGCTAATTCCCTTATGTGATTTCTGTCGTCAGCTAGCATTGATATCAGGACATTTTCTGCATGGCCAAAAAATCAGTTTCTTTTAATAACAGGGACTATGACATCCTTCAAATCATTCGAGAAATAACGCGATAGAACGATTGATTGATGCAAATGCTGTGCCTTATAGATTAATTATGGTTTTGTTTTGATCTTGAACCACATAGACGCATAGACTTTTGCGATGAATGTCGTTAATGTCAAAAAAGCCTCGGATGAATTTTCGTGAGCTACATTGAACCTGAGAATTTTGTTCGCGATTCTAAGCCACCTTGAGTAGCAAACTTTTCCAGGATTCATCTTCGACAGACTTTCTCTGCAATGTCAGCGGTTTATGATTTCACAAATTTCCATTAAGTACAGTTGATCAGTACTTAAGTCTTTCTTGTTAGTCACTTCACATAGCGTGTTTTTTATTGGCGTGGATGAAACTACAGATAGCTTCTCGCTTCCGGCCAACGATTTTCTTATTTCGCCAGTCAGGCTTCTGGGCCCAGTTATGGTTTTATCCACATGCGCGAAAAGATGACGAAGTGGAAGCTCGTTGGCGTGTAACTGGCACACAAACCATTGTAGTGAACGATTCAGGATCAGTTCCATGTTACGTATAATACCTCCTTTGACACCTGTGTTGACAGATGTTCTGTAGAAACCAACTTTGTTACATCTATGTCATTGTCAACGCATGACAAATAAACTATATATGTTATTTCCAATAATTTGCGCTCTCCCGAAATTTACAGACACGTGGCCGATGTACTCAGAGCCAGGTTCTTTTACCAAGCTTATGTGTTCTTCTATTATGACCTTCCTTCTGTTGTCTTCCATTGATAGAGTCCTGTCTTTTCGCCCATCGAAGTATAAAACAAACTGGTCATGGTCATAATCTTTTATGACCTGAAATAATAGAGTGGTTCTTGTCTTTGTTCTCCCACGCCGAATTTTATTTCTGTCAACAACGTTCAAAACATTGCTTTCTGAGATAATGCCCACATCTTCAAGAGCAGCTGACACGATGGCAGCGCCTGCTCGGTCGGAAATACCAAATCGGTCCAATATTCTAACTGCAGCTAAAACTTTTTTCACTACAGGTAGTCATGTATGCACCCAACCGGCACAGTTGCTGTCATGGCATCAGGCACGGGGACACGGGGCGGCGTTCTGTCACTACAGGTGTGACTGTGGGGAAGATTCCATGAAGTACCACTTCCGACTTATGGAGGCGTGGGAGGATAAAGCAGGAGACAGAAAAAAGATGGGATTGCCTACTGCTCTAGTTGTTTAGCCGGACTGATTTGACGGTGTGGGGAGGGCGAGCTGAGTCATAAAATGTTGCAATGTACATTATACTACTCACTACTCATTAATCATCTCTTTTGGTTATTTATATTGCAAAAAACCCAATTATTTCGAATATAAAATCGTATAATCAATAATTAAAATTAAGTATTTTTCCATTTTTTTTTTTGAAAATTCAACCCCCTTCCAGTAGTATTAAATTTATAATTTAAATTTTTTTATTATTTTTCTCTTAATCTCCATACCATAGAACATCTTTTCCGCATAGGTAGGTTTTAATTAATAATAATGTTTTTAAAAAAATCGTATAATCAAAATTAGGTATTTTTCCATTTTTTTCAAAAATTCAACCCCCTTGCGGCGGTTCTTAACCTAAAATTTAATTTTTTTATTTTATTTTTCCATTTATCTATATACCATAGAACATCTTTTCTGTATAGGTAGGATTTGAAATTCTGAAAAAAAATTTTTCGATCCACCCTATTAGACTTGCGCCTCCCATCTTTTCAACTCGGGTTCAAATCTGGCCTGAGTTTTGCCTTCGTCAGCTTCTCTTCCTCTTTTCTTGCATACCTAAAAGGAAACAGATTTGAATTCTTCCAATACTCACGTTTAACTTTTGCTTATTTTATTTTATATTATTTTGTCAGTAATTTTTAAACATCTCTTTTGAGTTTTAAAATTCTCTACTCACTTAAATGTTTTATTTCTATCCACTCGAAATGGACATTTTTATTATCTTGGCTGTACACTGTTGAATAGTGATGTGTGTTTTTATATTTTACACTGTTGAATGGTGATGTGTGTTTTTATATTTTACTTTGCTCTGCGGAGAGAATAACTATTATCAAAACGTATGCATCTTTTAGTTAATTTTTTATTATTTGCTATTATTTGGCAATTTGTGTTTTTATAGTTTATAGATATTTAATTTCTTATTGTGTGTTTGTTGTTTTGTTATGCACATAATTATTATTCAAGATTCGTTTTTTTTCAAGCAATATCAATTCAATAATTTTTGTTATTTATAAATGATTTTTATTGACTAGATTTAAATGGTTATCATTAATTTAGTTTTGCGTTTCATAAAATGTAGTCAATTCTCTCCTTTTACAGAAAAACTTTATTTATTTATTTTGAGTTTTAATTAGTTTTAATATGTAAACTATTTTTAGCTGAGAAATGTAATTATTGTGCTTCAAATTTAATTCTTCAAATTTAAAGTTTTTTTCCATTTTTTAAAGAATCTTTTTACTTATCAATTTTTAACAGTTAAATATAAGGGATTAACTCAAAGTTCATTACATGCAAAAATATCCCGTACATTTTCGTTTTGTGTATAAAGAATTTAAATTCAGTTATACTAATTAACTGTTCACTGTTTGTGTTTTTAAATTCATTTCTTGGTCCTTATTGCAATTATTGCTTTCAGCTTACAAAAATTAAAATGTTTAAAATGTCAGCCTTAATTGCCTTATTACTATTAATACAAGATTGGCGAACCAGCTGGTCGCCGTAGGCGGCTAGTTCAAATAACAACATGGAATGAGTATGACTAATTGAACACCACAATGTTTCGATAAAATAAACTTTCTCTACGCTTGAACTTGCGTAATTATAATGTTTATAAATTCATCGTCATTATTTAATATATTTAAATTTTCCTAAGTTTAAAAATTTATCCGCATCGCTATAATGGGATTCTACGATTCCTAGTTACAAATGAATAATAAAACATTAATTAGTAATATTAATATGCTGCTTTTGATAGTTAAATGATTTCAAATGAATCGAGCTCAATATATTCATTTTGCGTACGTTACGAATGATAAAAAAAGATGTGCGTTAAATAATGGATGGAAGAAGTTCAGAATTTCAGTCATATTCTCCATTACAGCATATTTCAGGAAATTTCATACGTTATCCACAGTTAAATCATTTCTTTCATTTTACGTATGTCTGAAGCACTATAGAAAACTATGAAATAATCCTTTGAAACATATGCAAGCTCGCATATATATGTGAATGCATGAGTTTATCATGTAAACTTAACAGATTTTCAATCTCTTATCTTTGTCTGCTACTGATTGGCGCATCATAAGCTATGTACAATTTATAGTTGAAAAGGAAAGAATTAATCTATTTAGGGCTCGGGAAGAGTATAGCTACGGATTGTGAAGAAAGTGCTTGACGCTAGTGGAACCAACTACAGTGGAATCTCGGGAATCCGAGATTTTTTTTTAATTTCTGGAATTTTTTTTTAAAAAATGAAAGAAAATAACAATTAGGAATCAGAAACAAAACTAATGTTTATTCCTAACTTAAAAGAAGCATTTAAATTGGTATTTAAGAATGAATACAGCATCTTAATTCGTAGAAACAAAATTGGTTATCTTGTTTTGATGTAAGGAAGTAAACCTTCTTGACGATGCGGATCCTTCCGTATTCTTTCCATAGAGTAGGGGGAATGCACTTGATTGATACACTTTTTTTGGAAAGCTAAAAAATGATTTTACCAACGGAAATAATTAGAACTATTACACTATATTTATACATTTGTTTATCTAATATAGGATTTCAGTCGAATTTTTGTCATTAATGACATAATAAAATACTTTTTTCACTTTTCTCCTAAAAACGGATTTGTATCAATCTCATACCAGGGGTACATTGATACACACGGAAATATCGAAAATAATGATGATTAATAGGTGTGAGATCAAAACAAAATTTGTTTTGTCAATAAGCTTTGCATTCCAAATCAACGTTTAAGTTTAATAAAGTAACAAACTTTTATTTTAATCAAAATTCAACATTTTAATGAGACTGGAAAAATGAAACAAATACTGCTTCAAAAAATGATTTATCTCTACAAATAATAAAGGAGAATGGATGTATGTGGGTTTAAAAATACTTTGGAGGGAGAGAATGTGTATCTCGAAGCCGTTTTTAAAAATTTTAATTAATTAAAAATTAAGAGAAATTTTCGCTTTTTTCCTTGATAACCTACGAAAATAATATATCAGAAAAATAATTTTCACACCATCTAGAAATGCAAAAAATTATCTTTTCGATGACATTAATTAAGTTTCCGTACAATTTTTTCTCCAATTTTTATACATTCGTAAAAAAATATTTTAAACTTAATTTACAACAATACTTTTCATTTTTGCAGTGAAATTCAAAGAGTTTTCATTGTTTAAACAAATACTTAATTGCGTGTTTCTGTTAGATAGTTCATTTTTAGATTTTTTCCATTTCTGAAGACGATTTTTCAAAGTAGTTGCTGTTGAGGCGCATTCATACACACAGAAGACGCGTATCAATGTTCCCCGGAGTCAATTGTATTAATCTGCCGAAAGAGCTGTTTTTACTTAAAACAAGTGGCTAATCAAAAACAACGCTTAAAAACCTCAAAACTTAATATAGTTTAGAAAAATAAATGTTTTTTCCTACCTTTTGGAGTAGATTCCCTGGCAGGAAAACGTAACTAGTTAAAGAAATCACACAGCACAGACTTATAGTAAAATTCACTTAGACGAGAAGATTAGCGGTTTGATTCATTTGTAAATTAACTTTCGGCTTAACATGGGCGAAAAATATACCCTGTGCTAAGGGTTACAGTGGCATATATGTGAGGGGATGTGAACATTTTGAGCCATTGCAATCATCAAAATTTATAGACTGTATCAATGTTCCCGCGTATCAATCTACACCAACTCCCCCTACCCAAAGTCGATACTCTACTGCATTATCAAGGTATATCAAGAGTGTTTTACCAAATTTTCCGGATAATCCGAATTTCCCGGAATCCGAACAGAGGTTAGCCCCGATTAGTTCGGATTCGCGAGGTTCTACTTTATCATTTTTGGATGCTTGTAAACTGTATCTAAATGAGTTCAGTTTGCTATGAAAAACTGAGCCAACTATAATCCATTGCACAAAAGGTCACTTAGAATGCAATCATAAATTTTAGATAAATGAAGATTAGAATTTTTTCTACATTGTGAACAACAGTTGTCTCAGAACGCGTGTTTTCGAGACGGTTCCGAACTGCACGATTCGTCTTTCTATCCGATGCATCAAAATAATTAAGAGTGCTGGTGACAGAAAAATTGCTAAAAGAAGCAAAAAGTATGATATCAATGCTTTTTTTTCCATGCCAGCTGTGCATTAATTTGATACATGAACAAAAGAAGCAAATATCAAGTGTCCTAATGCAAAAAGAAGGATAATGCTTTCTTTCGTCTGTCAATAATGGGAGGAACACCGAAAACGAATCGTGGGCTTGGTAGGAATAGACGCAAAAAATAAAAGAAAAAAATAAGACGAAGGAAAGAAAAACACGATGTTAATGGGAATGCATGCATCATCCGACCTTAATGCTCTTCTTAAATCCAGAAAAAAAAATGTGAGAAGGAAGAAAAACAATAATAGATCTCTCCAGCCCTAATCCAATTTCCTTCGCAGAAAAACTGTTTAAGACGCCGAGATATACGCGTTGGATGAGGTCTGTTGGAAGAGCCTGATTAACGTCGTGCATTTAATGGAGGCAGTTCACGTGATGTCAAAGTCACATGACAAACGTAGCTGCACAAGCTATCGATATCTAGCTGTACTGTGCTTTAATCTGTGCTGTGATGCAACTCCTTTTTAATTCTGCAAGTAGCACAATAGATTTATTTATTAACTAGCTGATAACCCGGCTTTGCTCGGGATCCAAATTTTTACATATGCTCCCCTCCGTTTCTTTTCTACAAATATTATCACTAACTTCCTCGAACAAATGTAAATCGCCTTTGAATTGTTTCCTGTTGAATTAACTTGTTTGGCGCAGCATGACCAAATACTGGCCCTTGCGCCATAAACCCCAAAACAAATCAAACCAAACCTGTTGAATTAAAACATTCAAATCTAGCCTTTTTGTTACCTCATAACAGTATGATTTGAATGAAAATGCGAGAAGTTTGGAAAAAGAACATTTATTTTAAACATTATACCGTAATAATTAATACAACTTTCAAAATTTTGTCAAAAATATACGTTGCAAAATGTAAGGATCCTGTAATTCCCCCCAGCGGTGGAGTGGATTGACTCGTCCCGAAATGACAGGTCACGTGATTTTCAGAAGAGCGGGGGCGAGGAAGGAAGAAGAGAAGGGGTCAGAAGGGGCTGTGGTTGAGAGAGAGTTGCTTTGTTTTGGATGTCGAGATGAACTAAAAAAAACGTAAACTGTTGTTTACATTTAATCCTTTTTCTGTTACTTTCTTTTAAACCTATGTGTGTGTTATCTACGGATGTGTATATATATGTAAATAATGCTTTAGAATATATCTTTTAGTAGACAGCCTGCCTATTTATTCAACACTAAAGAAACATCACACACAATCTAACTAGGCGGGAGAATGGAGACGGGGGTGTTTACTATCAGCAGACGACGGGTAAAAGGAGAAAGTTGACTCAAAATAAAACGTCAAAAGACAAAAAAAAGAAGAAGAAATGCAAGAGCTAATAAATTAAAACACGGAAGCATAATTTTTCGTCTCGCGCGTATGTGAATAATAATGATGAAAAAAAAATCTGACTGAAGAAAGGCGCTTCCGAAAAATTTAAAAAATCGCTAAAATTTACAAAAGTTACACAGCTGCTTCAAATTACTCTTATTAGAACGGGGATCTTCTGGACTTTACAACGATATAAAAATTATGGTTCTCCGATTAGAATATATGCAGAAACTAGGCAAGAAACGCTCGAATTCACCATTTAACATTAAATAAATAAAAATCTAATTCGAATTTTAAAATAATTTTTACGGCGTTAGCTCCCACTTGTGCTAATTTGGCCCCTGTAAGTCAAACAACCTGAGCGTGTACAGAGAAGAAAAAAACTTGCATACATACAGTCAAGTTCCTCCCATTACCCATCGTCTGCCGATAGTCCACATCCCGCTCCTTTGTTTGTTTTCGTCGCCATTCCCCAGCCTAGCTAGATTGTGAGTGGTGTTTCTTTTGTGATGAAATAACAGGCAAGCAGTCTGACAAAAATATATATTCTAAAAGCGTTATATTACATATATACACATTCTTGGCTAATACACACAATAGGTTGGGGAAAAGGTAACACAAAGAAAATAAAAGTAAACAGTTTTTTGAGTTCATCTCCACCTCCAAACAAAACAACTCTCCCCACGTCAGCCTTCTTCTCTCTGTCCTTTCTCCCCCCTCGCCTCCGCTCTACGGAAAATCACGTGACCTGCCCTTTTTAGACGAGTCAATCCATTCGCCGGTTGGGGGATTACAAGATCCTTACACACACAGACGCAGAAAATAAGCTCCTTTAAAGCAGGCCATTCACAGCTCTTCCCAAATGGAATTTTTGGAACACGGGAAGGAAAAACTATCATCAAGGTCGAAAACCTGTCAAATTAGGAGAAAAATTAGATTCGAAATGGTGGAATTCAAGAGAACTTAAAATCCAAAACTCAATCCGCCGATTCCAATTTGAGACCTCGATGCGAGGGTAGCGTCAAAACAAAGGATATGCCTAGATTGGGACCTCGTGTCGAGGCTAGAAATAAAACTCGAAATCTCCCGTTTGGAGGAAGAGGAGTCTGGATGGCAGGAATTCTGAGACTTTGAACCTTGTCTGAAAACAAAGTTTGGAACATCCGTGAATGCTTTGCCTAATTTTTCGACTAAAATGGGCGGGGGAAAAACCAGTCTTAGGACAAATGGCATAGCTAACCTTCTCGTGAAGGCCTAGCTTTATACATTTAACCGTCGCTGACCCCACCTATCCAAACGGTTTTAAGGCTCATGTAAACAGGCGGGAAAGATTCACATAAACATGCAAAGCAAAACATACTTGGAAAACAAACAACATAAAATGTAATTAGGAACAGAGTGTAGAATAACACTAATATAATACATACATAATCATTTCATAAATGTACAAGGAATCAAAAGCTGTACCCGAAAATATACACAGCATAAAAACAGGATTTAGAAAAACACACAGAATAATATATAAACATCTAAAAAATGTACAAAGAGTAATAATCATAAACATACACAGAATAATAACAAAATTCAGAATAAAACAACTACTAAACACAACAACATACCAACTAAAACATAATATAAACTTATATGTTCAATAACATTAACAATATATTACGTATAAAAAGAAAATAAATAAAAAACCAGAACAAAAAAAGAGATCAGAAAAAATTACAAAACTAAATTGGTGCAGGGAATCTAATATA
>BGPR01000483.1:564112-578814 GCA_013235015.1 Araneus ventricosus
TTTCGACACACCTAGCACCGAATTCGAAAACGAACACTAACGAAGCGAATTCTAATGAAAATAAAAAGCCAAAAAATCTGAGTGACGATGTGACTGCAGAAAGCAGCTATATTTTGTTCGTCCTAGAAACGAAATCTTGACATGTTAAGCGATTTTTGTTTCGTGTTAAAAGAAAAGACATGAATGAAATGAATTTTGTCGAGACCCCCCGCATACAGCAATCAGCACACCCCAATGGTTGGTTGGTTGGTTTCAATTTTATGGCCCAACAGCTGTCTTTGGTAGTACTGTGCCTACATCATACTAGAGTCGATAATACATAGGGTGCAAAACCCAGTCTTATAATTCGTGACGGACGGTTTTCATAAGGTTAAGCGTGATGGAAAAGTGCTGAAGTTGATAATTCTGTTGAAATCGTTATGGAAATAAACGTGCTTTGTGGCAAAGTTTCAGTGAAACACACACACAAGTTAAAAGGCAGGAGAATATGTTGTATGAAAGTTTTCTAGAGGAAGATAATTAATCATTATTTCTGCAGAAGGATTGCTTTTTCCTTCTGATTAAGATAAGCCTTAAGCGTTGGCTGTACTCAACTCAGTTTTAAATATTTGTCCACCCACGAGTCAAGTTTCATCTCCACCCACCACTTAGAGTGTTTAATTTTTACGGATGAACTTTCGTCTTTGATCTTCTAAACCTGCTTTTTTTTGTGTGTGGATACTGTTCAGTCTAGACATTTACGAAATTCAATTGTTGCGAAGAAATTGGACATTGCATTTACCTTTTCACTGCTTCTTTTTTCCTTCTTGAAAAAAAAGTTGAAACAAATTTCACAATTTCAGAATTGCGTCTCTGGTTTTCGAAGAAGGGTTAGCGATTTAATATACTAAAGAACAAATCTGAAAGTTAATTATCATCTATACATAGCATAACATGAGGTCCCTTAAAATCGTCTGTATGTGTGAACGCTTAAGACACGAGAAATACTAAACTGATATTGGAGATATTCGTACCATTTTGTAGGGCATTTATAGAGGAAGGGTTTAATATATTAAACGCATATCAAAATCAAAAAGGGAGTTTAATTATTGCGATTTTAATAATTATTTTCCTACTACGATCCGCGCATGCGCAAAGTAGCAGTATCTGTTTTTTGCGTATGCGGGGAATTCATGTCTGTTTAAATCTCCCCTTAAAGTGTCTGTATGTGTGAATATTTATAAGTCGAGAAATACAAAATGTTTATTGGAGATATTTGTAGCATTCTGTAGGGCATTTACCGACGCTTTTCAAAATCAAAAAGGGAGTTAAATAATTAAATCCAATCAGCCTCGATCCGCGCATGCATAAAATACCATCCTCGATCCGCGCATGCGTAAAACAGCAGGATCTGTGCTTTGCGTTTCATTCGCGCATGCGCGAAATAGCAAGAGCTGTGTGTGCTTTGCGTATGCACTGAATTTATGTTTGTTTGCATCTCATTTTAAACGGCTATTTTAAAGATTTGCGACTGATTTCAAAATCTCCTTATGCCTAAAAAACGAGAATCGGTTTTAATACCGAGGATCCGTCTCATTCAGATTTACCGTTTTCCTTTAAACGTGTTCAATTCCCAGTTAGACTCTGTTTCGGCATGACAGTAAATAAAGCCCGGGGACAGACGTTTCGCACTGCTGGAATTGACTTAACCGGAGAATGTTTTTATCATGGACAAGTTTATGTGGCAGTTTCAAGAGATACCTCCAAACAATTTTTTTTTTTTGTCTTGGCACCAGGAGGAAAAACTGCCAATGTTGTTATGAGGTAATTTGAATTTTACTTCCATATCACAGATTGCATTTTACATATTCAGTGGGTCCATATATGTATAGAATAGATAAACGCGTGCGGAGCTGCGCGGGTACATCGGCTAGTTAATAATAAATTATACATCAACAATCTTAGACTGATTATTATCAACGAGATAGTGAAAATCCTGCACTTAGAGATAAGTCTGGTTTTCTGATCCTGGTTTCCTAATGTTCAATTAATATCGCATTTGAATTGCACAATTTCGATCTAACACTGCTGAACATATTCAGTAGAATATTGTTCGAACTTGTAATTGTGCCTCCCAGCCATGTTAGTCATATAGTTGGAAAGAGATATTTACAGAGGTTCTTATTAGCTATCGGGGAAACGGAAGCCAATACTCCCGACCTTGGCTACTATTTTGGCGACAAAATGAAGGTCCTCAAAAATACTAGAATTTTCTCGATATCTCTATTAGGGTCAGAGATATGCAGAATGCTTTAGATGATTCCCTGTGACGTCACATCCTGTCGGGAACACTATAAATACCCGGAGCTACTGAACGACGGCGAGCATCTTCGGAGTGAGAAGAATCTCTTTAGAGTCTTGTTCGCATTGTGAGTTGGTTAGCTGTTTGACTCTGAGCGTTATTGTTCGTGCTATTACTATTATTATTAGTGAATTGTTGTCTGCTCTAAACTGCTAATTTGTGCAAGTGCTGTTTTTCCTGTTACCTGTGCTTCGTATTTTCCGGAATATTCGAGAACAAAGCGTCATTCTCCATTATCCTTCTTGTTGGACTGCTTTCACCGTACACCCACCGGACGATTTCTGTAGCAATATTTATTCACATGGTCCTCAAATCTCAGTTTTACACTAACAGAAAATTGCAAATATTTCAACGCAAGAATAAGAAAATAATATTGTGTAGAACTGGAAGTTCGTCTCTGCATCTTTTCACACCAATTTCATTATATTATAAGATTTCAGAATAATCGTACCGTATGTCTGATAGAAACTATCATTAGAAAAATAGACATATTAGTATTGCACACAACAACATCATAATAAAAACAGACATAAAGATTGCTGCATAACAACGATGAAAATGGTCTTAAAAGTAATCATTTTTCTCTGATGTAATTTACGTTATGAAATCTGTTCAGCCTACTGACTGAGATAAATCCATTTTGGCGAAACTGCTGAAACAGGCAGAGGAATCCACACTCATTCAAAAAAAAAGAAAATATTTTACCCTACAATCCATCGCAAAATCCCCCAGTCGAAAAAATGATAAAACATTCTGTCAGAAAGAAAAATTATCCCAGGGATAGAAAGAGCCGAGTTTGTCATTGAAATGCAGCTCTCCGGCTGTGGAGAGACTCGCTTTTTCGGATGGCTATCTAACATGGGATAGGTATTTGTGGAAGTTCTTCTAACTTTAAATTATTATCATTGTGTGTGCGGCCAGTGGCGTAACGAGGGAAGTGGAGGGTCATAATATGATTTTTTGCCCCCCTCCCCCGTCATCATCAGTGAATTAGCTTGTGTAAATGGCGCCAGGGGCGTGATCGTTCTTCGCCCCCTCATCGTTTTTGACTTTAAAAAGTGGTGTTACGTTTTTTCACCATGGCCAGTGGCGTAGCGAGAGTAAGTGACGCCTGGAAAATTATATGATTTTTTTTTGTACCCCACTGGCCATCAGTGGCTTAACTAGCGTAAATGGCACCAGGGGTATGGTATTATGTGTTTTCACGCCCCTCATCATATGGCTTTGAAAAATGACACAAACTCAGTAATATTTTAGCTCCACGGCGCCCCTTAGAACTGTCGCCCGGGGCATCTCTACCCCCTTGCCCCCCCCGGTTGTTACAGAACTGGTTACGACTACCGGTACTTCTTAACCTTTTTTAATTCATCAGGATGCTTTATCCGAGCAAATATTCCCTCTCAACAATAATTAATTGTTTTCTTAATCATAAATTTTTAAATTCTACTCAATTCTTATCTGGAGGTGCAAGATTTTTCACAATCCAGTCGCACTCTGCAAACTTGACTCCGTTGTCAAATACTTTTTTGGGGTGTAATAAACTATTCCAAGGGTGGGGAATCTTCGTGCACTGAAAGGCCTCACTAATTTTTAGAAGTTGGACCGCACGAGCCGAATCTGAAAGGCATTGTTCTCTAATTATTATTATATTACAAACAAGTATTATTTCAGTGCACATTGTGAATAACTGGTAAGGCCGCAGGTTCCCTACCCCTGAACTATTCTATAAAATTTAACAGAAATAGAATAAATTTTAATGCAATGATGTTCTAGAGATTCTAATAACGTTCAAATTGAAATGTGCATATTAAGAGATTATTCTATAGAACAAAAATTAAACATACAGCACTTCATTCGTGACATTTGTCCATTGTTAAAAATAATAGAAGTCACGAGTTGATCCAAATATTTGAGGCCGAACTAAAATTTTGGTGTAAAGCTGACTTTTCAAATTTAATTCATTTAGCTCACCGCATTTTTGAGCTATTGCGCTCACATGGTAGTTTCGTCAAACACATGGGGGAATAAAAAAATTCCTCGAAACATTGAGGCAGTTTCTTTTTTCTTGGATTACAGTACCTCCTCAGTGTATACAATAAAGCAAAAATACACTTCTGTGATTTTTTTTGCTTTTGTACGATAAAGGTCACAAGCAAATAATAATAATACAGCTAAAATGTTCGCTAAATCTCCGAACGAAGAAAAGGAATACCCACTGAATGTCATGAACATTAATAGAAAAATTTACCCCTTAATATTATATAAGAAAACATGACTGACATATAACTGAAATGTGAAGTGTTTTGCTGGACGAAAGAGATAAAGTTACAAAATATGTTATACAAGGACCGGAAGATATTGTCTTTGTTTATATAATATTAAATTGCCTTTTTATTCGCAAATCTTAACGCTAGAACAACAATTATCTGCAAATTATGTACAGGATGGTCATAAACTATTGGACTGATTTCAAAAACTATTTTAAAAAACTAATAATGTTAGAACTACGGTTTTTTCAAGTGAGAGCGCATTTAATTTTTTTTTCAGATAGGTAACGCGCCGTTACGGTGGATTTGGCGGTCGTAAATTATTGGACATCCCCCATTTTTGAGAGCCATTATCTGCGAAAGAAAGTTAGAAGAAAAATAAAAGCATTTATTTGTAGGAAATTTCACGTTCTTTAATTTGTTAAAACAACTGTAATTCGAAAACTGAATAGTTTTCGAGATATTCAAGAAAAACTAAAAAAGGACACTAAAAACGCGTATCGGCTTCTGCTGATCGGTAGCCATTGCGTATGGAAATATTTAGCACGCCATAATGGTACGCCACCTATCTAGAAAAAAAATTATTTGCTCTCTCATTTAAAAAAAAACAACGCAGTTGCAACATCATTAGTTTTTTTTTATTAATTTTTTGAAATGGGCTCAATAATGTATGAACCATCTAGTATTATCGTAGGAAGACATGCGTGCAAATGATAAAGGTAATGAATAGATATCTAAGAATGCTCATCTTTGCTTTTCATTACTGTATGAACTTATTTATCAGTTCAAATAAACTAAGCAATTGCCAATCTCCTTCTGGAAACATTTTTAAATATTTTAATATATATACATTTTATATATATTTTCGTGATAAAAATTATTTGAGCAGCTTTATTTGCTATCGAACATCAAATATTACTTTATTTTATATAAAAACCTGCCTGGTTTGGTAATATGGTTTCTATTACACGAGAAAGAACGTGTACTTTAGATGTATATGCAATCTTCAACAGAAAAGGGAATTTTGGTTTGTCTTTTAAGTTATTTGTTTTTTTTTATTTGTATCAAAGCAATATGTTTTAGGAATATGACACCCCCTAACTCTTTAAAAATAACTACATTTATTATATTAACATTAGATATTCACAAAATACAAATATAGAGCACTTAAAAGAAGTAAACATTTAGTTTTTAAAAAGAGGTAGATATATGAATTTTTACTCCAGTTTTTATTTTAGGGCTTTGGGCGCATGTTCACTGCTTTGTGTCACAGTTCAAATCACATGGCGGCGCTATTCTTATCGGGAATGCCCGCACGTCTGTCGTACTTGATATTTGAACGTGCGCATTTGTTATTTAACATGCGGCTATCAGAAAGGCTTTTTTTTTAAGTAAAGCTATTCTTCACATATATGTAATACATTCTATTAAAATAAAAAAAAATATTTGCAACTGTATTTAATAATAAAAAACTTCTATCCGAACATATTTTATTGTGAAATTAATTAAAAAGATTAATTTTTAAATACAGTTAGAAGAATTAAATTCATTTCTTCCTCTTAAAGAAGGCTTTTCAATGATTATAAAGATGCATTCCATAAAAAGAAGCGATTAATTAATGAAAAGAAATTTGTCCATTTATACAAAATCTCCAACTACACCCTACTTGGCTCTGAACACTATAATTTTCTTCACCGTTATGAATTTATATGTGCTTTCTTTCCTATTTCCTTTTTAATTATATGATTTATACAGAAAAAGAATATGGAGGCCTTTATAGGAGGGTGCCATTTTTTTTCTCTTGACCGAATCAGCCCATCTTTTGATGGCAATTTTCATTTCTTTTTTGATTACGGATTGAAACGAACTTTGGAATGAATAGAGGATAATAGCCTTTGTTGCTGAAAATTCCCCAAACCCCCAATCAAATCAAATAATTTATACATTAATTTTTTAAATCAACAAATACAAAAAAATGCAATCAGAAATGCAAAAAAATGCTTTACTTTAACTATATGGAAGTAAACTAGAAAAAATATTTCGATTAAGGAATAATTTTTTGCTCTGAAACTTTTAAAACAAATATTCGATGCTTTCTGTGGAAAAATTTAGAATTAAAAATTCCTAGATAATTGCGTCAGTCAATTTTCTTTAAAGAATAAAAAAGAGTCTCAAAATGCAACGTTTAATTTGTTTCGCCAATGCTAAAACCCATTAAAAATGTAGCTCATTTTGATTAAAACAGAGTGAAATGTTCCGAAAGATTCTTAATTCTTTCCTTTGGGTAAAATTTCTAATCAACTGGCATTTATATTTCCATATTCTTATTTTTATTATTTTTAGAAGATCTTTAATAAAACTAAGAATCCTTTTGGTGAATTTTTTATCTACCACGTTACAAAAGCAAAAATACATCTATTACTCCATCAGTTTTTAAATGAATTCTATTAAAAATGTAGAAAGAAGGAACAATTGCTTCTGTAAAAGCTACATAATAATAAAAGAAAAAACCTTTCATAAGAGATAGAAAATTCTTTTTCCCTCATTGCGGTTTTGAAAGAATTTAGAGACTGAAAATGTTATTTTAGCAAAATATTTACTCAAAAAAAAGAAAGAAACCTTTGATTTTAGCAGTCAGAATCTCGCATTGTTTAATAATTACTTTATTTGTTTGGATAGCAATAAGAATTTAATAACGTTTCGTCATTTGGCATTCAATGAAGGAAAGCTTCAGAACATACAGAAAATTTTACTTTTTTTTATTACGAATAAGCATTGATATTGAGCAATTTCGTTGAAAAGAATAGAAAGCTTAGAAACACATAAAATAAATATAAAATTATGAAAAACTAATAAAAACTTTTCGTCTGCTGCAACCAGAAGTTCACTCACCAAATTGTTCCAAAAGCAAACACCTGCGAATATAATTAATTTTTATTTCTGTAAGCAGATACTGAGGGAATTGCAATTTCAAGAAATTGGCGAAAGGAGGAATGTAAAACCTTATTTAAAAACAAATTTTGAATTGCTTTTTTTATATAATTCTCTTCCCGTAGAAACAAAGCGTTTTAGAAGAGTTTCGCTGTTGTCTTTGGCGTTACAATGACCTTCGATGCATTAGTCAAGGTGAATGGAATTCACATCCGCTCGACGAAGTTACTGAAACAGAAAATATGCGATTTGTATATCCATATCATGACAAGCACTTCAGATTTCGAATATCTTCATTTCATATAATGGAGGACAAGTACTCAGGCTGAATTTCTACATCATATTTGCTTGCGGCAAAGCGTTTAAAAGACAGACAAATTAGCATAAGGTTCCCATTGTTGGAGGAAATGAATTGTTTTTGTATGAAAATCATCAGATAATTCTTATTTTCACAGTCCCAGTCAATATTATTCTTGTTAAAGTTGTGCTTTTGATTATACAAGAATGCGATAAAGGATTAGTATAAATTCAGAGGAGTGTCAGTTGATAAAACAATATTAAATTATTGTTGCTGTAGCAAATAAGAATACGGAAAATTATGAAGGTTGTCATCCATAAATTCAGGAAGGTGTGCATATTCTAAGTAATGCTGTGAGTGTAGAGAAAAATATCATTTAAACGAGGGAACTTTTTGTTTGAGATATTAAAATGATGCTTAACAAGTTACTAAAAAGCGAGATAATTATTTAAATAATAAAAAGGACAGACTGATATTTATTAGCTTAAAATACTTAAAATTCATACAGTATATTATTAAAAAAATGGTCCAGGTGTGTGTACGGTAAAAGCAATCTAACTAGCAAGATAATGGAGAGTGGCGCTTTATTCCCGAATATTCCGGAAACACGAAGCACAGATAACAAGAGAAACATAGCACTTGCAGAAATTAGCAACACAAGCAGGCAGAAAATCACTAATAACAACAACACTTTAGTACCGCTCGGCGTCTAACAGCTTACTAGCTCGCACTGCGGATAAAACTCCAAAGAGATATTCCAAAGATCCCAGTCGATCAACACGTTTCCAGAGGTTCAGGAACAGCGATATTTGTAGTCTACCCGACAGGACATGACGTCACATGGAATCATCTAGTACATTCTGTATATCTCTGCTCCTAATAAAGATAACGAGAAAAATCTAGTATTCTTGAAGACCTTCATTTTGTCGCCAAATTCGCCAAGGTCAAAGGTTTAGGCCTGGCCCCCGACGGCATTCCATAAGCACACCTGTAAAACTCTGTTCCCAACTGTAAGTTCCCCAACCATTGCTGGGAAGCGATATTCCATGTTCGTAACAATATAAAATTCGCAGTTACTAAATATTCAAAGAGTATCCGCCTAATTTTCAGTGCTGCAAATAACTTTTATTTCTACTCATTTGTTTTTATTTTAGACTACATATTGTAAAGGAACGTTCTATTACTTCTTTTTAAAATGGTCTTTTATTGGTCACATTTTGAATTAATTTGAATACGGAATAAATAATATTTGAATAATAATATAAAACATAATTTTTTAAAAAAAATTCCTCTTTTGTATACTTCTAAGCAGCTGCCTATTATAATTTTTTAAACGAATATATTAATTATATTCAAATAGATCATAAATTTCCGGAAGTTTGAGAGTAATTTAATGCTATCGTCTTTTTAAGCAAAAATCAATTTATTTCTTTCATCATGCGAGCATTTTTATATTTTTAAAAAGTTGAGTTGGTATGCACTGTAATGTTGTTGTTCCTGTTGTTTCAATACTTTCCCGTTACGGATAGGCTGTTTTCCTGGTTTTAAAAACAACAATAATATTTATGATATTTGTTATTGTAAGAGAGACGAACTGATTTCCTCGCTTTGTCTGTGTGTTCGCATCTGTAGACACAGAAAGGAATATAAACGACTTTTCCCTAAACGAAAGATCTTTAAAATAAATAAAGCTGGTTTGTTGTATTATTTGCATCCTATTAACTCAAACTTATTATAAACTGAATCATTTTTGCTGCAAAATATGAAACTTTTTCATGCCATTCGTAACATATCTTGAATAATGCAGAAAATCATAAATATTAATTTTTTTCCCTCATTTCTTAGCTAGAAACGCTCATTAATGTTCCTATTTCTGTCTGGAGACAGGCATTTAGAGGAAGAAAATCTGTCCCTTTCAAATAAAAAAATAATACTAATTATTTTTCTTTCCATGGTCGTTCGTTAATTAATATGCTAACTATCTGTGTGGACCGGCGTTGCAATAGCTATCTGGAATAATGCGTCATTTCCTGGTGGAGAGAAGAAGTGTGGTCACGTGAGGCCTAGGGATCCATATTTTTTCGTATGCCCGGCTCCGTTTTTTTTCCAACAGATATTGTCACTTACTTTCCCCAACAAACGTAAATATTCTTTCAAATTTATTCTATTTATTACTTTATTTTCATATGCACGCCTCCGGTTTATTTTTTCTACAAATATTGTCACTAACTTTCCCCTAAAACATAAATCTCCTTTGAATCGTATATTGTTTAATTAAAATTTTTAAATTCAGCCTTTTAATTACCTTATAGCTAACAGCCCAGAGTTTCTCGGGATCCACATTTTTTCACATGCCCGCCTCTGATTTTTTCTCTACGAATATTGTCACTAAGCTTCCCCAACAAACGTAAATCTGATTCGAATCTTCTCTTTTTGGATTAAAACTTTTAAAACCCTTTTACTACCTTAAAACAGTATGGTTTGAATGAGCTGCCGATAGATGGCGGAACAATATTTCATTCATTTACACGTTGTCACGTAGTTATAGGAGCTGCCGATAGATGGCGGCGCAATATTTCATTTTTTTATAGGTTTTTAATCAATATCTTTTAACTTATTGTAATTTAGGAATTTAAATGGTCAAAAGGGATTTCTTGGATTATTTCCCATCTTTTGGTACTTTCAGCTCGTTTCAGCATTCAGTAGTTCGTTAGAAGATGGCCGGACATAGATAGATACATACGATTGTTTACCTTCGGGCTTTAATAGGAATGATTAAACGTTTTACCAGCCATGGCTCAAATACCATAATTAATTAATTGAAAGTTTCGAATGCTGACTGCCATCAGCGACCTTATCGAAACCATTGGAGGCAATTTGTTAAACAATTAAATAACACAAATTAACCAACCTGAAAAAGTAAAAGTCAGATTTTTTGCATTTTTCGATGAATATTGTGGTCACATTGAACATACACGTGCACTTAATTTTTAAAAACGGAAATGTGCTTTCCAGATCAAAGTTACCCAAAATAAAGAAGAAAGTCATAAAAAACTGTTTTTTCACTTTAGCCTTCACAATAGATAGTTAAAAATGTTTTAAATCATCATCAAAATGAATAAATAAATAATATTTAACTTCTCTGAAATACGTAGCATCTTTCATCAATTTTTACGGAAAGCAAAAAGAAAAGAAATAGAAACATTCCTAGAATTGTTTATAATATTCTAAGAATGCAGAACAAAAAAAAATTGCATTGATTCGTGTTTGTTTAAAACTTCATTTCTTACATCTGGAATTTTCGTCTTTTTGAATAAAAAATTCAAATAATTTTTGAATGAATGAATGAAAAACTTTGAAATAAATTTCAATTTTCAAATAAATTTTAACTGAATAAACTGAAAAATAGAAGCCTAATCCAAGATTTTATCCTGATGTTTATCACTAAATCTAGATTCAAAATTTCCCACTTAATGAAAATAACAACCTAAGAAATACATTAAGTTTTAATTTATTACGCTTAGGAAATATTTAAAATTGAAGTAATAAAAAAATCAGAGAACAGCTCAAACATTCGAAGCTCTCGAATAGAAATCTATTATACAACTCGTCTTCGTTCAAGCGTTACGAGTGTCTAATTGCCAACTAACCGATGCATTGTTTTCTACACATGCCATTCATGGAACGTAATCTTCCAGACAAAGAACGTCAGCATGAATGGTATGTTAACAAAACAAAGGCGTGTGCTCCAATCCTAAGAACAAGTATCATCAAACAATAAAACATCGTCAATATCAATTGCTCATACCATCATGGATTAAAAGTGTAATGCGTCTCAATTCTTCGTTCAACTCCAGGTTAATGCAAACACATGTTCTTCATTTGTTTCAGGGTCAGAGTTAATGCCGAATTTTTTTTAAAAAAAAGAATTGTACGTTTGTGCCTCAAGCACGGCTTTTTCTTCCTATATGTATGCCAAAGTATATTTTGTGCATCTACTTCAGGCTCTAAATAATTAATTTGTTCAATAATAACTGTGAAATGGTAGACGTGATTGAAATGATGCCGATAACTGTGAAATGGTAGACGTGATTGAAATGATGCCAATAACTGTGAAATGTTTTTGAATCTGTATTTATTTTGCCAAGAAATTCTTATGCTCAATTGCTTAATACAGGTGTTTCCGAACTTTTACGATTCTCGAAATTTTTTCGAAGGTCCCTATGTAAAACTTCACAACAATTACTCTTTGCAAAACCGTCGATAGTTTTTTTATAGGTTAGGTAAAAATAAATAGAATATATTTTAGGTTGTATAAAAATTTATTGAACAAATTTTAATAAATATAATAATCAGTGGCATGAACGAGCATGTTGATCTCTACACATTTTCTCAAATCGTGGAATTAAAGCTAGACTCAGCTGCCCTTTATGACAGCAACTGCCGAAAACACGGCTTTGCAAAAATAAGAAGCAAATGGGAATAGAACTTTTTCCTCTAGATGCAGGGATTGTACAGAGGCTGTGCCATTAAGTCTATAGGATTTCAATTTCATCACCAGAACTAATCCATCTTATTACCCAGAAAATAATTTTACTCCCTGTCTTATTGTATATCCATATCATACATGGTTACTGTATTATGGTTAAGTTTACTGCTTATGAGGGAAGACAAGAATAGGCGGCCCCAAGTGTGGTAGAAAGGGACCACAAATCTTATTTTTCAATGTCTTGAAAAGGGAGGAGATCACTTTCTTTTTCTGATTCCAATAACATGCATACATACATAACATACACATAAAGGGGTGCATAAAAGGCCTGGCTGTGAGGCCCACGCAGCGGAATTTATTTTTCATAGAATATGGCAGTAGAGAACCGCCTCGACTGACTTTAGCAGATTATAGGCTTCCGCTCCTCACCAAGACTCGCTTATCATATAAATGCATTGAACCTTTGAAAAAAGGTTTAATGAATCACGTTTCCAGTTTTTTGAGGTGACAGCCGAGTTCAGATGCGGCGCAAACCCCATGAAACTATGAATCTTAGTTTGCCAACACGCTATTGTGCAAATTGGTGTCTGTTTCATAATGGTGTGAGAAGTATTTCCAAGGCATGATTCGGATTCTCTGGTCAAATTAAGACAATCATTGTCAGGAAACAGCTATGTTCAGTTGCTTGAGGACAATTTGCAACCCTTTATCGGCTTCACCTACGCAAATGACCCTGGGATGTCCCAAGAGGATTATGCCATGTGTCGCGGGACTTATTGACTGGTGTGAGGAGCATCCCGAACAATTCCATCACATGATCTGCTCTTTTAGATTGCCAGATATGAATCCTATGAAACCTATTGGCGTATTATTGGAAGATCCATTCATGCAGAATATATCTAACTCAGACACAGTCATTGAATTATGAGTGACTATCGAGAAGCATGATCTCTGATTTCAGCCGACTAGTTGCTCCATTCCACGTAGAATTGCTGCCATCCGTTAAGCTCCAGGAGTCACCATGAGATATTTTAAAGGTAGCTAATGGCTTTTGGCACTCCAGAATATATTTTGTGTAAATTGATAAACTTCATTTATAAAAACGGGAAAATGAAAGATGTATATTCTGGCCTTGCTTTTTCGTGTGCTTCTACATACGGATGACATCTGTTATATCTTATCTAAAATTATTTTGGCTATTTGTTATGTAATCAAACGTACTGGATTGGTATCGATTAAAATACTCTCAACGTATCCGAAATTACCTTTTTCACTGCTGTTTTTAAGATTTCATAACTTGAGGATTTTCTGACAGAAAATATTATTCAACTGTTCTTTTTATGGCCATTTAAAAATTCAAAAAGTATTTTGACTATTTCACAAGTATGCTGATTTTTCTAATTTCTACAAATTAGAAAAAAAACCATTTTTATAATAATTTAGCACAATTTGTTTTAAAAATCTATACAGAGATAAAAATGTTAATTTCTCCTTGATAAAGTGTCAACGCGCCCATAAATAAACGTAATGACTAAAAAAATGTATTTAATGTTTTCCTCGGAGGTGAGTGGTAAGATGCTCCGGTGAATTAAAACAGCTAAAAATGCATATATTACTTTCATTCAGTGGCGAATCCAGGGGGGGGCTGTCGGGCTACAGCCCCCCCCAGAGCCAAGCCAGAATTCTTGATTTTATTTAACATCATTACAACCTGTTTTTTCTTAATTTATCTCTTTTAAAAAATAATAAAATCGTTTCAACATTACTTTCTGGCTTGACTGGCTCGAAAATTTTCCTACTTTTGTAGTCATTCCACTTGTACTTGTAGCTTTGGCATGGTCGAAGACATTTTTTGGCTAGTTATTTCATTGTAATTTTTATTAAATTATCGAAAGTATTGTATTGTTTTTTATGATTCTTATTGTCAGGTGAGTAAAGTTAAAGAGTTTTGGTTTACTTTAGCCTTCAGATTTTACTTTCATCACGACAATACAAAATTTTTATGACCTCGCCCCCCCCCCCCAGACCCGAATCCTAGATTCGCTACTGCTTTCATTCAACTCTTATGATATAGTGTGTGTTATAAAAAGTCTTTGCAAATATGACTCTTCCGTTGTATAGTTGCATAGAACAGTAAAGAAAACCGAGCATATGTTTAAGAAAAATACCTCTTTCCGTTCACGGATTTGGTCCAAAATTTGATACCAGTCTACGATTTTGGTGTAAGGACCATACGCGAAATTCCATCCTGTCTGAGTTGTCGAGTTCACATACACATGGACATAATTTTTAAGAAAAAAAAATCGGAATCAGTGCGGTCTAAAACATTGAAATTTAAAATCTAGTAGATATCGGATTTTCCGACAGTTACAGTTA
>BGPR01000484.1:0-24171 GCA_013235015.1 Araneus ventricosus
GAGCAAATGAAATTGCAACATAATAAATATAGATTGTACTTGGCACCATCATAACGCACTATTATTTCAAATACAACAACAGTAATGACAGCTGTTATTAGTGTTCTACTGAGTTGCCGACGTTTGAAAGTTTCATGAAGAATTCAGACGAGCTGGTCATTATTATTTATTTTTGATTACCTTGTTAATGTGTTTCTTCAAAAAAAACAAAATACTATTTTTTGCTCTGTTTATTTTATGCCAGAATAAGTCAGCAAAGTTATTGATGAGGGCGATACCTTTCTTTGTTTGGCGTATGAAAAGCACCCTTCTCAACAACAAAGCGAGCAGCAATCATAATCGTTTCGAAAGTCTCGGGACAAAGAACATCTTTAAGCGTTCATACCCACCAGACATTGAAACAATACGTAGCTTTCTGGGTGAACTCGTCACCAATTTTCTGCGACCAGAGCCTAGAGATGAACCGCAACATCCCCGCTTTTCAGCTCCTCATAAATTGACATTCTGGCAGGCAATATTGTTTCTGGTCCATGAACAGGCTTAATCGGGGCCTTTCACAACAGTTCAGCTTTTGCTTTCATAAAAAATGTTTTGAGGCATCAGCAGTTAAAATAAAAGAGTTCAGCCGCTGTCTAGTTTCTCCTGAGGCCAGCAGTAACGATGATGAGTTTTTTTGCCCCATAAAGGGAGCGCACACGGCAGCTTCGTTTCGACTGCAATGCCGGGTGCCAGATCCGGGATTGCAAATAGGTCATGATGTTTGAAGGCGTATATTTTCAAAGCTCACACCAAATATGAAAATGAAGACCACTACTCTGCCGAGTCGCCTGATTACTCTGAATTTGAGGTTTTATTTATTTTTCATTTTAAAATGGCTCACGATTGTCTGAATATTGACTGCGATAACAGCTTTTTGATCTCTTTTATTACGTCACTTAATGAAGTTTGCACGAAAATAATTGATGAATACTATTGAACATTGACGATATGGTCATGCTCTGATTCGCCGTTTCAAATACCCACTTAAAAACACAAAAAATATTAAACAGCAGAATGCCAGCTCGTTAATGCCAGTTTTGCAGATTGGGGAAGAGAGCGGCATGAATGACAACGATTCCTCGATCTCGCATCTGGCTATTTTGTCGTGGGATCAGTACCGAATTTCGACTTTCAGTCAAATATGAGTCTGATGATACTCATCATGTCGTCGTATAATACCGACAAGTAGTGAGCACGTAGATCGCCTTTGAGCGCGAATGTCTGGCGAACGTTCCTGAAAAGCTGACAAGTTATTAGACGCCCGAGTTGTTGAAAATGCCGTTGCCTCATTAGTGAATCAGTCTGGTTTTGAAAATGCTAATCTGCAAGCGCTTCCGGCCTGCACTTCAGCTCGGAGTATTCGTGAATCAAGCGTCTTCTTCATTATCTCAAAGCCAACGCCTCACTATACACAGAACAAATTTTCAACGTACTATTGTATCAAAAGCCATCTTTGTTTCAGCCGAAGAAGTTTCAAACCATATGAGCTTCAGTGGTTAATACTTTCTGGTCTCATGAACTTTGAGCATCCAAAAAATATCAGATTAAATCAGAATTTTAGCTGCGTGTCATTCTTTTTTTCCCTGGTCTGTACGCAATTAACACTGGGAAAAGCAATGAATTAAGCCTGGTTTAAATGGTACTGGTTTTACATTCATGGTTATTTTGTAAACAAAAATTGAAAGTGAATTATTGTTGTTGCTCTGCAGTTAATAAAAGCTTTGAACTTCGATTTGTTATGAGAATCTTCGTCTAAGTCGTTCTAAATTTTAATTACTGACACTACTTTGAGCTGGCATGATATTTCATTGAGTTACGTTATAAATATCTTCGAATTCTTTATTTTGCCTCAGTTTCAACTATTTTATTAAACTTTGAATGCCATCAAAAAAATTCTGTACTTCAGAGCAGTTAATTGACAGCATTTTAACACTTCACTGAATGTCTTCTATCTGCGCTTAGAAGAGAAATGCTGAGTCGGTTCATTACGGTTAATAGTTAATAATTTCAGGGTCGATTTAAGACATTAACAATTGTAATATGGAGATACACTAGTGCCCAGTATGTTGCTAATGATATTCTGTAATAGTACTAATTAATTTGCTGGGGCCTTTAGATGTAATCAAATATTTGAATCTAGGGGAAATACTTTACAGTCTCAGCATCCTTCACCTGAAGATACATAATAAATAGAGCATATACGTGCTGATTTATAGAAGATAAAGTTCGGTGCCATCATCTACATTATTCACTTGGGGTCGAAACCATAGAAAACCCGATGTAGGCTAACATACTATATCACCTTATTTTTGCTTTATAACAGACGTGTTGGGACATTCTTTTGGTCATAAATCGCTCTAGCAAATAAGAGGCAGTTAATTAATCCTCCAACCTATGAACTTTGCTCCAGTTGCAAGGAAAATTCAAATGGAAGTCATTTTCATCAACAATGCAATATTCTTTACTCTATAACCACCTTTTATTATACAAAAAATTTATTATTAATATTATCTTCGTAAAAAAGGATGCTGAACGTGTGTTAGATACTTTAGTTAATACTAAAAATTTGTAGGTGGCAGTTTGTTGTTACTGTGCAGGATATCATTGTAACGTAAAGAGATAGTGTCTCCATATTTTTTTTACAATTGTTATTATTAATGTAAAAAAAACAGATGTTTTGTGAAATTTATTGCTACTGTAAAATGACTTAGTTGAACTCAAAGCGCGTCTTAGAAGTGGATTAAATTATATTCGAATTAAGTGTTAAAACCAAAAAATGCTTTAATATTCTTCTAAATTTTTTTGATGCGTTTCAAAGTTTAATAATATATTAAATAGGTTAAGAATAGAAATAAAATAAGGAGTCTGTACTGATAATTTATAACATAATAATAAAATATCGCCACCAATAAAAATAAAAGCTCCTGTAATTCTAGAACGATAGATTGAGATTCTCTACAATAAACTGAGTTTTATTTAATGTTAATTCAATTTTTCAATTTTGTTTACAAATATGTTAAGGAAGATATAAAATATTCATATTTATTGGTTATACTAATTCATTGCTTTTTGAAGTTGATGTCGTATGGAATTGCGTACGTTCAGGAAAAAAGAATGCCTTTTTCCAAATTTTCGCATTTTTTATATTAAAATTTGATTACAAATCCGGATAATTTTTTTAAGTTCTCAAAAGTTCATAGAAGTTAGAAAATTATTAACCACAAATATATAGTTTGACAAACTTTCAGAAATATGAGAAACAAAGGGAAACGAAACATTTAATATTGTTAAGAAATTTGTTCTGTGTGTGTATAGTGAAAACAGTCGAAGAAGCAGGGATAATAGAGAAAAGACGCTTGATTCACGAATACCTGGAGAACACGAAGTGCAGGTAACAGGAAATATAGCACTGCACAGATTAGCGACAATAAACAGACAATTACCAATAGAAACAGCAACAGAATCAATATCGTCGACGCCTGTTAGTTTACTAGCTCGCACTGCGTATGAAACCAAGACGTTCACTTCAAGACGTTCAGCCCAAAGGCGATCCCAGTACACATTAACACTCACTACTTAATCTGTGATCCGGGAACGTCGTATTTGAGTAGTCTCCCCGACAGGCCGTGACGTACGGAATCATCTGATAAACCTGATCTCGGCCCCTCGATAGAGACTTTCAAGGTGTACCCAGTACTTGGAGATCCCACACCTTTTCGTCGCCATGTCGGGGATCAAATCGCTGGCTCTTACTTCCATTGCTTCCTTAAGCATACCCTCTTCCCAATCATAAGAGACAAGAATTGGAAAGCAACATTCATGTTCGTAACAATATTTTTCTGTGTTTTAAGTCGTTAACAAACGGCAGATCAAATTTCATATTAAACATCATCGAAGAGATGTTTCAATAATTGTGCATGGATTTTATAGCTTTTCATTACAAAAACTCTCATTAAAAAAGTTATTTAGGTAAATAAAAGGGGCCAAAGAAGTATTTACTTGGCAGTCAATTGATGAAATCATTGAATATGATTTTAAAATGAAAAATGATTGATAATTAAAACTCAGCTACCTCTGGAAATCAAATTAATGGACATTTCTTCAGTAGAATTAATTAATTCTTCATTTCCTTTATTTATTTTGTGCGGGCAGAAATATACACCCCTTAAGGCATCGCGAATGTAAATATTTAATCCCTGATCTAACAGTGACAGGTAAGCCGAGCAGAACACTGCTGAGGAAACAGTTTCACTCCTTGTGGTTGCAAAAAATATCCGATATGTTACTGCAAGCGTGAACTATGGAAATAAGCATCTATGGAAAAGCAGATCCTTTTCAGTATTTTCTTCTGCAAATATGCTTCCTCGAGAGCGATTTTTATAAGCTGCGCTAGACTCAGCATTGAAAATGAAATTTTGAGTTAAATTTTGTCTATGATTGCAATATTACTCACAAATTATTCAATTTGTGAACTGAAAAAAAAAGTAGGGATGGCACCATCATATCTCTAAACTTCCTCTAAACGTCCTAGAATTATGACAGAGTTCTACCAAATACATGTGTTTCAATAATCTGAGTGATAGACAAAAGCAAGTCTGTTCTTGTCCGCTCAAAAAACAAATTATACCATTTTACTGGTTGTATTTGAGAGAACCCCGCCAAAAGTATACTTTCCACCTTAGAAGAATTTATCGTCGTACCATCCATGCTTGCTGACCTATCTACAAGCATAAATAAACATAAGAGCCAAATATAAATAAATTTTTTTGTTTTTGGTTGTTCATGAGCCAATTTCCAAAAGCAGAATTAATCCAAAATAAAATAATAATAATTTTCTTTATTACTCGTCTGAATAATTTTCATTATTTTCTGATCCATTTTAAACATCAATAACTCATTAGAACACTTAATAATACAATATATGTACATTGTTATTGTAATTAAATAATGAATGCATTATACAAAAATTATGCAAATTAAGCAATCTATATTTATTATATACTTCGTATGATTAAAATGTCTGATTTTATTATATGTCTTTATAAATTCTCATAGTGAACGCTTCTGATATCTTAACATTCATTAGTTGTACCAATTTATTGTAGCTACTTCATTTCCTAAACCGATGATATTTCTTTTTATGTTTTTATTACTTCCCATGCAAACCTTAGGAAAACATTTGGCAAATGAGCCGGATCCATTGAAGTTCATCGGATTATTATTTTCTGAATTCAGCAACATTTGTTTCACATTTTTGCTTCTCTTTTTTACGAAAGCTTAAAAATTGTTGAAATGCAATTGTCTATCAACAGCAATATCTGTTTATTGTTTAGTTTCCTTTCCAAACGAAACCACGAGAAAGTTGACTTTTCTTTCTGAAAGAGTGCGAAACATTTTGTGACAAACATTTGCAACTGCAATAATGCCTATTGGATTACTATATTTTCCTCAATGACCGAGCTTTGAAACTGATGGCAAAGCATTGAGTTCATCTTATTACAGTTTTGCCGAATGAACAATTGTTTTACATTTATACTTTTTACAAAAGTCCAGGAAATCTTTTAAAAAAACGTTGTCTTTCAACAGCAATATCCATTATTATTCTTTCTTATGAAAGCTCCTCGAAAATATTTGGGGACAACATTTACAACTAGCAGCAGAATACCTAATGGATTACTAGTTTCTTTTGAATGAACCAAACATGTAGCTGGCAGGAAGGAACAAAAAAGCAAAAATTGTGAAGAAACCACAGTGGGAAAAGATCCAAGGCTGCCAATAAACTCAGCCAGCGGTCTCTCCTATTTTTTATGTTGTTTGTAGCGATGATGAGCTGTAAGGAGTAGTATCACAAGTGTAATGGGGATGCCACATGGGGTAGGTCTTGCTGCTCGCTGTTTAGTAAAAAAGAATTGTCGGATTTGATTTGGCTGCGATTTTTTTTCACCTTGTGTTTCAAAAAGCGAGAGTAAAGATACAAGGTTTTCCTTAGGCATTAAATAAAGCCAGTGGAAAATAAGATAGATGATGGCTATTTTAGATGTGTCTCTGATGTGTGTATTTTCGACACAGTTTCTAAGGTTTAATCTTTTAAAATGTCTTTTTTTAATTAAGGTTTTTCACTAAATCCTTTTAATGAGGAGATAATTTTTCCATATGCATTCTCCTTAATGCTATACTCCAATAATAAACCGTTCTATAGTGGATTAACACTGATATCCATATCTGAAAAATATATTGCTGTTGGATTTAATATGTCTGTAGCTGTCTTCTTTTCTTTTCCTTTCATTGTCTTCAAGAAGCTAATGTATACCAAATTAAACTCGAATTTCGTGCGAATTTCTTACATTATTTTCACAAAATTACAGACTTTAATCTCATTAATGCAACGTTTGCGAATATCTTGAATTATTTTGGTAAATCAAACGGTACCGCCATTTATATACAATGGTGGACACAAATGTACAAGGACCATTTATAAGAGAAACATCTGTACTTAATAGGAATACAATGGTTCGTGCAGTCAGTTGCAGAATCGTGGGACATACAATCAGCAGAACTCACATTTTACAGAGAAGATTCGGCTAGGACATTTAGGGACCATCCACGTCTGATGAAGACGAAATTTATTGTCTCACCCCCGTTTCACAGAAAGCGGATAATGAGTTGAAACTTCCATCAATAGTTTTATTTGATGTGCATAATGTTTACGCATTTTCGTAAAATAGCAAAATATTCTGAAGATATAAAGTTTCTTTTCCAAAAAAAATCCCTAATTTTTCCGCATGTTTTTTGTTTATAACATGCAGAGTTTTCAACCAAATTCTATGACACTTACAGAATATTTGACATGTAGCAGACGCTTTGTTTTAAAATTTGAGTCAAATAATTTGAATATTACAGGAAATAAGAGTATTTTTATAAATAAGTTTTTACGTACATAAAAGAAATGTGTAGCGAAATTTTTTCTTTCTTCATAACTTCAAGGCATACTACTTATATAAAAATCTGTAAAGTTCAATATCACATTAACCCGAAAGATATTGACCCTGCTGCAAATGAATATCGGCATTGAAAACAAGATTATTTTCAGAACACTCTCTGGAGAAGATAAATGGGTGGGTCTCATGCACAAACTGAAATTTATTAAACTTGAATCTTCGAATATTATCGAAATGCAATTTACATTATGCTTTTAATTTATTAATATACATGAGTATTCATTCAACTTCCATAAAATTCATAATATTCGAAGATTAAATGCTTGCGTCATCATTTTGTGGGGCGTCCATCATCGTTTTGGTCTCCTCCTAGTGGTATACCGAAATTCATCTCGCTGCAATGCTGATATCTTTCTGAATATTAACAATATTGAACTGGAATTCTTTAGATAAGTTGCTCCTCCAACAAAGGCTCCCTGATCTCCCATCCTACTGACTGCTTCACCATCTTTACATTTTCAATAGCTTTTTCGAATAATTACCCCATGATCACTTCCAGCCTCTTCCATTACCTGCAGGCCGACATGGGAATTTTTATGCCCCTCTTCTCCGAAGTGACAAAGCACCTGAACTATTCTCCACACTCACTCCAGAAAACTTCCACTTTTATGGAGAAAAGACCAATCAATATGAATAATAATACGTGCTTTAACACTCACATTTTAGTTTGTTTGTAGACCCCTTTATTTGATTAGTTCTTTTTTATTTGCTCTCTTGTTTGCTGATTTTACACTTGCTAATCTCAAATTTCTTTCCTGTTTACAGTTTTTTTGTTTGTATATGGTTTTATATGATATTCCTTTTGTTTGTATATTATCCCAGATTTGTATTTTGTAACTTTTTCATCTCTCTGCCTTCCTTATTTTCTAGACAGTGTAGAGCGTCTTCCGATGTGTCTCTTCCACTTCTTATTTCCTCTACACTGTTTAAATAACCAAAAGGTTATAGTTCTAGGGGCAGCTTTAAGATGTTCTGTTCTGTTCTGTCTTATATACCTGGCTTTAATGAAAGAAAATTTCTTGCCATCTTTCGCACATGAGTTGTAAAATGTTATTTACTAAATACTCTTTTATTTCTTAATATTCAAATTATTTTTTTCTTAAATTTTAATGCAAAGTTTTTTACATAATGTCAAATATTCTGTAAGTTTCGTACAATTTGGTTGAAAACTCTGCATGTTATAAGCAAAAAAGTATGGAAAAATTAGATATTTTTTAAAAAACCTTTGAGCATCTTCAATGAATATGTTTACTATTTACGAAAATGCGTGTAAAACATTATGCACATCAACAAAACCATTGAAATTTTAACTCATTATCAGCTTTCTGTAAACGGGGTAAGTCAAAATAATTTTCGTTCACCTTAATTTGTGGATTTATCTCTAGTGTCCCAGTGGACCTATCTTTCACTCAAAATGAAAGCCAAATTGTATGTCCCCGCCCTCCGTAACTGATTACGAACCATTGCATCTTGTATTAAGTCCAAATTTTCGCATCTTAAAAATGGTCCTTAGCATTGTCCATCATCAGTTTACATCACTATGATAACGCTTCCCAAACTGTAAAAGTAACGACTAAATATTATGTACACTTACGATGGAATACCTATGTCTGTAATATTATTTAAAAATATAAATGAAACCCAATAATTTAAATAAAGAAATAAATTTAAATTTTAAAGTTAAAATAAATTTAATTAAAGACAATTTTTAAAAGTACACGTTGGTGAATTATTTATATTTAATTGCTTTCTATTTAATCTATATCTATTGTGATCTTACTACTCATTGCCAGGTGGCTCTTATTTACGAAATTGACATTTAATTTAATTATTATTTAACTAATAATTAATTTATGAAAATATAAATCTGTTCGTCATCTAGAGAATTCAAAAGTGTACACAGTTCCAAACCCCTAACACATCAGGAAATATGAAAAGTGGATTACAAAAAACTCCGATACAAAACGTAGCGTTCATTTCAAATAAAGGAGTTTAAATACTATAATTAATGCATGTGAAATGGAAATTAATTCGTAAAAAAAAAGAGTAAAAAGTGGTAAATTATCTGTGGCAAAGTGAATCGTCTGTGACAATTATGACAAAACCTTCATATAACAGTCGATTTATTGGATAAATGTCTCATCAAATAACACTTATCATGAAGAATCATGAATCTGTCGAAGGAATTACTCAACTGAAATATGTTACAGAAAAATCTGAATTGTTTTAAAACTGTTCACCATACGAGCTGTCTTCTTGGATGGTGTAAGAGCTCTAGTGTTTGGCACAGACGACCGAAATGCTGGTTCGGTACCACGCCATAGTCAGTAGATCCTTGAGACAGCAGAAATTATCAGCACTGATAATTTTATACGATATGTAACTTCAAGCACCTCCTTGGCATTTAGGAACTCTGGACAAAATTAAAATTTGGATTCCAAAAGTAACTAAACTTTCTAAATGTTTTCATATGGAAAATGAATATTTCGTTAGAACATTGAAATAGATGTAGAATTATCAATATAATTCATAAAATGAATGCCAGATGCAAATTTAGAAACTTACGTACATTTCAATTTGTGTGTAGTTTCTGAAAAAAATTATTTATAATATCGTTTTAAATATAAATAATTTTGTTTTCATATATTCCGAATGCTTTATATAAGCGAATGCATCGTTTTTATTTAAATTTATAATTGAATAACTTTAGATATATTATATAGAGAAGCATTAATTTTTGGATCAAAATCATTAAAATGTTTTACGAAAAATGAATCTTGAATAATTATTTTTTGAGTTTTTATGCATTTATTTGAGAACATCATGAAATTGACTTTCCTTCAATAAATCAACTAATGTTTATTAAATAAAACTTCTATTTCTATATTCAATGTAATTATAGAATCTAATGTAAAGAATTATTAAAACTGTAAATGATAATAAGTATCTAACGGGCTTTTAAAATTTAATCAACTTTAAAATTTAATTCATAAGCAATGCACTATTTTTCTCTCCTGCTTAAATGTTTTCATATTACACACACGTACAAATTTTGCAATCAAAATATCTTTTCGAGTATGCTTCAAACGTCTAATGACTTTTTACGTATACAGAATGAAACGCAGATCCATATTGCATATCTACGTTTTCAATACTTTAATGCGATACTTCTTTGCGATTTTTTACACTTTTATTTCACTTGATTTGTTTCATGTTTGTAAAGATGGAATTTTGCAATCTATTTTTCACTCACTTCTTAAGGGTATTAAGAAGTGAATGAAAAATTAAGTCTTAAGTTCTAAAATTTTGTACACTTATGTATTCTCGATGAAAACACATTATTCAGATATTTTAAGAACTTAGTGTTCAGTGCTGTATGTTCGCCACGAGAACTCTCGCCGCCAAATTGTCTAGCTTACGGCGGTCACTATAGAAACAGGTTATCGTAGGAAGAATCCATTAGTAGGTAGAAGTTCATTGAAATGTGTTCCGCCGCAATCTGGCGCCAAGAATAAAATAACTCCGTCTTCCGTTGGATTCCTCCTATTCGAAATGGATCTTCACTAGCATAAATAGTTGCTATAGCGACCGCCGTAAACTAGACAATTTGACGGCGATAGTTGTCGTTGCGGACAGACAGTAAATCTATTGATTGAATTATATTTTGATTCCACATCAGTAATGCCACCTACTCGTCAATTTGAGAAAAAAAACATTTCAAGACTCGGTAATATTTCTAATACTAGATCTTAAAGAAAAAACTGAAAATTAGAATATATATATATATGTTTTTGAATTCTACCTTTTAGCGAATTAATAAAAGTATGATTTTTAAAACTATTTTTAACGTGATTCGTTATTTAATTTAAAGTAACCTGAAAATGATTTTTTTCCTGTAATCATGGGTAAATATTTCGCTTCACAATAATAATCATTTATAGACGATACTTTTTGTAATGCTACTCAGCAATTTGCACAGGAAATTTATTCTTAAAAAGTCCAAATATTTCTTCAGGATACACAATTAAATCGTTGATTACAAAAACTTTTTTAGGGTTTCGTAAAAAATGAGGTTCTTACGAGTCTCCCACACTTTAAAAAAAAATCAGAAATTTAACTCATAAACTTGTTAAAATATACAATAAAGTGTTCCTTGCGATGTAGAAAGAAAGGAGAGTTCGTATTTGTTTTTTCTTTCTCACTAACTTTTCACTAGGTAAAACCAAAATGTTTTCCATTAAGCACCAGCGTAGCAAATTCATTTTTAGTGCTGATCTTATAAAAAAATTAGAACTTTAATTTTCTAAGCCAGAGTGAGTGAGTTAAAGGTTATTTCTTAATATACCATGAAGTGCACTAGTCCTTAAATCACAGATTTTTTTCTTTTTTCAGAAAAAAATTCTAATAAGAAAGAATTTATTTTCTCATTATTATTATTACTTGTTTCTTTTACATTTTTCCTTTGTTCAAAAAAATGTTATTTTTTGTATGCTTGGAATATTCTATAAAAGATTTTGACAAACCATTTCAAGTAAAAAATATTGCGTTTCTCAGAAATTATTTTGTGCAAGATAATTTTTAATATTGATGACAGAGAAGGGCAAAGAAAATAAAAATCGTATTTCAGTTATTGTTGTTTTTATAGATTCTTTATAATTCTAGTTGAAGTATTGAAGTTATAATTATTAACTGAACGTATATAGCTCTTAACTGATATTCCAGAGATCGCTAATAATGAAATTTGTGTGTGTGCACGCTTTAGTTTAATATTTTGAAATTATGTTAATCTAAAACTTTTTCTTAAGTAATATTATCCCACAAGGAACATATTTACTCCCCCAAAATTTAAGAAAATAATCTTTCCCATAATACTAATCTAATTTTCCTGAATTTTTTTTCCTTCATTTGTTTCCTCTAAATAATTTTCAGTTATAAAATACATTTTTTAACAATTCTGGAATGAAACTTAAACCATTTTTATCATTTCTACAAATATTTAATTTCATGTTTTTCTTCCTTTAAAAAGTTAAGACATGAAAATTTTGTTTAATTGTTCGTATTCTTTGGCAGTGTCCCAATGAATTTCTATATTTTTTTAATTTTAATTCGTTAATTTTTTTGTGGAATCTATAAGCAAAGCCATTTAAAACATTTAGTAAATTTGTGAAATCTATCCCGTTACTAAATTATTGCATTTAATGTTCTTTATATTTGTTATCTGTATTTTTCAGTCCAAAAACATTATGTAAACGTAATTAATTCACTTTCGTTCATTTTCGCTTTAAATTAGTTGTCTTAAATTTTAAAAAAAGTTTAAGATAACATACCTGTTTCTAGGCAGATGCATAGGCACAATGAATAGAGAAGATATAAGGCTCTTAAAATAGCACTTAGTAAATGTCTATCACTATTTGAATATGAAAGTACCTTGCTCAAGGATTTTTGTAGAAGCTTAGCGTATATTTAATTTTAATGAAACTTAGCGTAAATTTAATAAATACACCCAGAGTAAATCTTATTATAATATAATAGAATGTGCATGAGTGTTTGTCTGTTGAAGCTATACATGGCAGACTGATTGCGTACAGAATCTTTAAAATTAAGAACTGAGCTTCTACTATTTTTGTTAATTGATATTTTTGTTGTATGTATATACAAAATCCGTGCGAGATGCTGAATTTTAAAACTTATCTGGAATAGATGTACTGTTCTAATGTTTTATGAAGATGTCTAGGCTTAGGTAACAGACTATTGCGTTAGTTCATTTTTGCATCATTTCCGCTCTTCAACGAGAGCTCCAAATTTTAGAAGAAATTTCAGACCAAGGTAATAGGCAGGTGCACGAGCACAATGAACAAAACACTCACGAAGCAAATAAAATAGCACGTTTTAAAGGGCTTGCTCAAGAGACTTTGCAAAGCATGAGCAACACAGGAAATTTTTTTGGTGAGCAAGTTTGTCGCCAAAAGTTTATAGTCTTACTATTCTATAATAATAATAAGCCTATAAGTATCTGTAGACTTTTGTCTATTTGTTTATTTTCACCAGAACAGACGCTGGAATTTACAGTCGCCAACTTTGGCACAAATGTACTTTCCAGCACCTCAAACCTCAAAGTGAATTTCTTTTCCGAAATATTAATTAATACACGTTCTCATCCGTTATGTAAAGTTTGACGCTTTTACTCATGAAAATATTATTGAAAAATGGTTTTTACACCATCTTAAAAATTCAGAAAATTATATTTTCATTGATAGTTATTTTGCAGTTATTTCTTTTATTTTAAGGAATTTTTTAAATAATTTTAAAAATTCGCAACAATAAATTCCATTCTCGTGGTACTCATAGCTTCTTTAAATGGTAACTATGCATCAAATGCATTTGTAAAGCTCTGAAAAAATTCATTTATTTATTCCTTGGACATTAGTTCTAAAGCAGACTTTTACTATGAACTTAATTTTGTATAACGCAAAACTAATAAATATTTCATAATTTAAAAAAATGAGTCATGCGATTATATACAAATGTAAGTTATTTGTCTTAAATCGGAGAGTTATTTTCGATTTTAAATACGTTTTAAATCGCATTATTTGCAATTCATGTGTTACTTAAATTTTCTAAATCATAAAAATAAGAGAAGTAACAAAATCTATATATTAATAGTTCTTAAATCAAAGAATTTCGAAGATAGGGCTTTTATAAAACAATTGTTTCTTCATCATTAGTTTAATTAAAAGATTCTTTAATTAAATTAAGAAAGTCTTTCTTTGAAATTAAGAAAGTCTTCAGCTTCATCCGAAACAATATTTGCAAATTCAGATATTTTACAGCTACTGTAGTAGATTTTATAAATATATTTTTTATTTTATTCAGTGACTTGAACGCACGAATTATCCTCATATCCGCACTATTATCTAAATACTCTTTTTTCTTCAAAAAAATTTCAACTCGATTAAATCTCTTTTAATTTAACTTATTTTTCTAAACATTAACTTTCATAAATTTATATCATATGATAATGTGAGATTTTAGACATAATCTCGGTGAAATGCAACATAAACTTCCGGATACAAAAGACGAATTCAAATCATTTGGTATTTTCGGGAATGGAGCAGATGATGGAAAGAAAGTATAGACAGCTTATAACAAATTATTTTATATTGTAACAGAAACATGGGAATATTACAATTTTCTGTCAGAAATCTAAAACGATTATATTTTTCTTAGTTTATTTCTATTATTCTCACCACCTCCAGAGGATATGGCAGCACAGAAAATTAAACACTCCCGATTCGCATCGGTATAATGAATTAAGGAAAAAAAATCTAATTCAGGGTGGGCTTCAAATATTTGCTAGAGCAGGTTCAAGATTATATTTCAAACCACAACCAACGATTAAATTCCGTGTGATTAAATTATTTTCATTTTTAGAGATGAGTACCAAATATAGAAAAAAAGGAAGAAAAACCAAAAGTTCTGACGAACAAACTGGTCGCCAAAGGCATGAAGGCACAATAAACAATAATTATTTCAAAAATAACGAACAACACAGAAATCAAAATCAACATATTTTTTCAACAGAAGAATAATAAAAATATAAATATATTTATTTCATATAATTACAAACTTTCATTTATTTTGGAAAGTTTATTTTGGTTTATTTTTTTTATAATTGACTGAGTTTTTTCAAACGCCAACTTTTTTTCTTCAATTGATCGATAAGTCGGAGGTTCTCATTTTTCGTGCCCAAAACTACAATTAGGGTTCAGCTGAGATATTTTTTGTAAACTCATGAATAATTAGAAACGTTTCTTTTAATAAACCCCGTACAAGATTTTTCATAATATTTCCAAGTGTTTTATGTTTTCCTAAAACTAAAATCATGAATTCTAGTAATGCATAAAACTGTTAATTTGGGGAATAAAATTTTTCTGATTTAGATAATCTATCGTGTTGTTTTTATGTAGGTTTTTAAGCTATATAGTTAATTGGAACGATATGCTTTTATAAAAATTTATGTTTTGTGAAAGTATGAACGTAAGATGGACGGTTTTTCCTAACTAGCCAAATAGCTATTCAAAGACTATAATCGAGTAGCTCTGTTGAACTTACTAGAAAATTTACTGATTTCAGAAAGTTTGCAAAAATAAGTTTTTGAATAATATTGTCAGTTTCGACTTCTTTATTCAAGTTACGAATTAAGAAGAAATGCTATTTAATTTGCTACGAAAACGTAAAACCAATCCTATTAATTATTCAATTCTAATATTGTGAAATGAATTTGCATTTTCGCATTTATTTGCAGAAATAAACAAATAAAAAGGACAACAAAAGTTATTTTCACTCATCCATAGGGCCGCGGTGACCTAGTGGTAAGGTTTCGGGATTGAAAGGTCCCAGGTTCGAGACTCGATTCCACTGAAGTTCCGCCTTGTATGGAGCCCGCTGTACTCTAAATCATAAGTAAGCGCCAAACGCTCTCCTGCTGGTATGGTGCAGAAGTTTTCAGAGGGGGTGCCAGCTCTGGTGCCGCCCTCGTCATCTGGCCTTGGTTCAACATTACGATGCGTCCCAAAATAGCCCTCGTGATGCTTCAAAGAGGTACTTTAATATAACTAAAACTATACGCAATCGTACATTCAAAACATGAAAAAAATATTGATTTTTTTTTTCAATATTTTTTTGTTACTTCTGGATATATAGCAATCCATGGCAATGGTAGTGAATCGTGCAGTCCATTCAGTCAGAAAGTCACATAAACATTTCAAAATCGAAGACCAGAATGTTATTTGGTTCTGTTTATCTTCCTCGAGGATTGAGATATCTTAGTTGAGAAAACAGAACACAATTCTAAGTATATTTCTTTGCAGACTTGTTAAGCTTTTTTCAAATAGCTTCTATTATCAGTATTTTGGCTTAACTGGTTTGTTTGGTAATCTAGTTTTGTTTTTGAGTGTAACTTCTGTGTTGTTCTCAGAAAGAAAACTTCTCGTGATAGTTTCTTTCTTGGCTGTTTAAAGAAGACTCGATTGAGTTTACCTTCCTCTCACAGTATGAAGTCGCTTTCTTTTCATCACATCAGAGTGATTTCTCGGCTATTCCTGCCTAGATGATGGCTGTGGTGCACAGTTGATTCTTCAACACTAGTGTTACTGTCACTTTACCTAGCAGTTTTAACTTAAAGATGATAATGCTGATACGTTGTTATTTCCGATTTCATTAAATGCGTATTTTATTCACGATTTGATACTATTTCCTGCTGTGATTATGTTTTGCAAAACTTCGAATGAAATTTCTGTTGTGCTCTCAAAAAGAAAATTCCTCGTGTTAAATTCTTATTCTGACTTTTAAGAAGTTTAATGTAGTTTAGTTAAATTAACGTCCCGTTTTGAAGCAACACGAGGGCTATTTTGGAACGGATCTCGTAATTTTGAACCGTGGTCAGATGACCTGAGCATGGTCATCTGACATCGGTCAGATGACCGACACCTGAGCTGCCACCCCTCTCTCCAAACTTCCGCACCACATCATCGGTAGTGCATATGGCTACTGCGTATGATTTTGCGGCCCCATACACAACCGTGCCGGGACCTTACCACTAGGCCACCGCGACCTCCACTTTTGAGAAGAGAAAGACTAATTTCTCTTTCTGACTTAGCACAAAAGTTTGGATCTCCCCACATGACATCACATCGCTTTCACGGCTTGTTCTGCCAGGTTATGGTGCAATATCTATTGAAGCGCTGGTGTTATTGTCACTTTACATGTGAATTTTAATTTCGAGATTAAAATGTTAATTCTTTGTTTTCTGAGATTTCTTTAAATGATTTATTGCACATGCTTGTCATATGTATTTGATGCTGAATCAGACTTTCTAGGGGATAATTTTAGGAATAACCACGTTTTCTTCACTTCAAATATTAAGGAAGCTTATTGCTGAAAGTATCTTAATATGAGATAATTACACAGATCCTTACAAAAGAGCTATTTCAAATTAAGTTTCTTTTTGTTCGTTACACGGTAATGCTCTATTTACTTCCTTAATTTTATTACACACATGCATGCAAAGGGATAGGGAGCTCTCGGCTCACGGCAGACTCTAGACAACGGAACTACAGGTTTGAATATTCAAGGACCAATGCTAAGGAAGGTCTGCCGTGTATAGGCCTATTACACACAAAATCTTAAAAGGACCCTTCGCTTTCTATGGCGTGGAAGTTCGGAAAGTGAAGGGCAGGATCAGGCCTCGTCCTTAACTTCTAACTGCTGTTCAAAATTACCAGGTCCTTTACGAAATTATGTAGCTCTGAAACGGGGTGTTAATTTAACTCTTTAATGCTCATTTTTTTTAAAAATTGATTTTAATTGTTTTTTACTTTCATTTCTTGAATAAAACGTGAGAAAAATAGATTAAAAATTATATTTTCTTTTACGTATGTTTTACGACAAAAAGAACAAGTTGTTACCAATCCTTGAGAAAGTTCAGTAAGAAATTTTATTAGTTGAAAAATTTCTTTAGTTGAGAAAAAATTTCCTTGATAAAGTTCTATAATATTAAACACAGATGAATTTTTTGAACAAATAATACGGATAAGGAATTTCCTGCGACATTGTAGAATAAAATATAGTGTTCTCAAGCGTACAAACAAAACAAAAAAGATACAACCTCAAGTGAAAAAATCTATTTATTTTTATTTTCTCATCAGCACTCAGGCTGCCATCTATATTTTGTAAATTGATTTAAGCCCATTTTCAGTATATATCCTATTGGCAACAACAAGCATTAAAGCTTCAGTTTTATTCTAAAGATTTTAGAAGACGAAATTGGGTATGTTGCTTAAAGGCAACACTGGGCATTTTAGGGTTAACTACACTTGATATAACTACTGTTCAAATGGATAAAAAAAATTTAGATTGATGATAAAATGGTGAAACCCTTTGTCACACCTAAAAGAGGCGGCTCGATTGAATTCTGTAGTAAAAACAATGCCTTTTAAATGCACAATATATTAACTTAATAATTCTGAAACACCGCTTCGGTCTACATAAATTTAGTGCACAAAAATAGAAGAGAATCAAAATTAAATTTAGAAACCTAATTCAAAATATCAAAGAAAAGCTTTTCTTGTCGCTTCGATCTGAAGAAGATCCTTGACTCTAGAAGTTTTCAATCGCAAGTGGGAGTTTATTACCTTACGAAATGAGATTATTTTTAAAAAAATTTTTTAAGAATTTTAATTTCAATAAAGTAATTGTCCCTCTTCCTGCTCTAGAGTTCATTCAACTTTCTTAATTATTTCTTCATAATTAACCAGCCTACCTGGACACAGACTTACTTGGAGGAAAAATTGGTTGCGCATCGCTTCATTTTAATTACTCTTAAAATGTATGGTATATTTTTTAAAGAAAATAGTGGAAAACTTTAAACACTTCATAAGATTGTTTAAAAGATTTACAATATTGCTTCAAAAAAATCAAAATTCGTTCAAAAATATTATTAGGTCGCTAACTGTTCAGCGCAAAGTTTTTGAAAAACATTACAAAAAAGTTATTTCAGTTTAACTACCCGTTAAGAGAAGATCATCTACTTTTTTTCATTTTTCAGAATAATGTACTCTCATTGTATGTAAAGTACATTCATCTAGTACAAAATGTTTATTAAATACTTCAAGTTAATTATTTTCAGTCCTTTCTATTACATAATGGAAAAATATCAGGAGTGATTGTTTTCCGTTAATTTGGGAATTTCCGTTGTTTTAACTACTTAAATCCGAAATTTCCAGTTTGGGGGAATCTTGATCCTTTGTTTTCTCATATTTTGTTATAAAGTCAATATATCATTTAGAAATGAAATAAATGGGTCAAATCATGACTTAACATAGAATATTCTTAACATTGGAAGACAAAATGATGCTTAGACTCAGAAACAAAACTGAAAAATGTCAGTTGTTATTGTTTCCCAGTAATTCTGGAATTTCCGTTGTTTTAACTACTTAAATCCGGAATTTCCAGTTTGGAATGTTGATACTTTCTTTTTCTCATATTTTGTTTTAAAGCCAATATATCATTTAGAAATGAAATAAATGGGTCAAATCATGACTTAACATAGAATATTCTTAACATTGGAAGACAAAATGATGCTTAGAACTCAAACAAACTGAAAAAAATGTCAGGTTATTTGTTTCCCAGTAATTCAAATTTCCGTTGTTTTTAACTACTTAAATCCGGAATTTCCAGTTTGAGGATATTTGATACTTTCTTTTCTCATATTTTGTTTTAAAGCAATATCATTTAGAAATAGAAATAAATGGGTCAATCACTTGAACATAGAATATTCTTAACATTGGGAAGACAAAATGATGGCTGACTCAGAAACAAAACTGAAAACAATCTGTTATTGTTTCCCAGTAATTCTAATTTCCGTTGTTTTAACTACTTAAATCCGGAATTCCAGTTTAGAGGAATATTGATACTTTCTTTTTTCTCATATTTTTTTAAAGCCAATATATCATTAGAAATAGAAATAAATGGGTCAAATCATGACTTAACATAGAATATTCTTAACATTGGAAGACAAAATGATGCTTAGACTCAGAAACAAAACTGAAAAATGTCAGTTGTTATTGTTTCCCAGTAATTCTGGAATTTCCGTTGTTTTAACTACTTAAATCCGGAATTTTCGGTTTGGGGAAATGTTGATACTTTCTTTTTCTCATATTTTGTTTTAAAGCCAAGATATAATTCATAAATGAAGTAAATGAGTCACATTATGACTTAACATAGAATATTCTTAATGCTGACGGCCAAGATGTTGCTCAGACTCAGAAATATTAATATATCCATTGAGCATAAATACATGAAAATTATTTCGATCAAAATTCCCCTCACAAAAGACTATTGGTAAGGAGATTAGAATAGGTTTACCCACAGTTTCTTTGTATTACATGAAGCATATTCTTTCTTGTTAGGAGCTCTTCATTTCTAACTCCTGTTAAAGTGCGTACTTCAGGTGGTTCTCATTAAAAATTTGAAGGGTCAAGTGATAAGCCCATTTTCTACATGGTCATACTAAGCCATGTTGGTCATACTAAAATTTCAAATCTCATCAAAGAAAAATATGAACACAGTAATTCTAAGATCCCTCCCTACTCCTTAACCTCTGAGGAAGGTAAATTAAACTTACCAGTTATTTTTCTTTATATCTTGAGGAGTCCAAGTGGTGAATATCACTGAAAGAACGCGTTGAAAAATAAATTGTTTTCAGAAAATTTTTAATAAATTATAAATTTACTTCTTCAGTAAAAATTGCGTGAAAATACATGCGTACACATGTTGGTGTTAAAACTTCATTAATATTCTGAATTATTTGAAATTATGTGGGATTCTTACTAATCTGAAATTTTCAGAATTTTTGAATACCGTTGCAATTACCACTTACTATTCAACACGTGGAATTTTATGAGAAGTTGAACCTTTTCATATCATTATAAATTACTATACCAAAATGTAAGAAATCTCTCAAATGGCTTTTTTAATCCTGAAAGAGATGTGTTCAACGTGCACTTATTTCATAAAGTAACGTTTTCGGAAATTCACTCTGCACAATAATTGATATGTAACATCTAAAACATAGACATATTAAAATATTCTTCTATTCTATGTAAAAGGCTTCGAAGAAAATTTCAGTAAAAAGCGATTAGGCTCAGTGGCGGATTTTCGCACAGGTATTAGAGGCGCTCGCCTCATGCCTCGAGAATCTAGGGGGTCTCAAAACCTATTCGACGTCCATCGTTGTGCTAGGTTGACGGTGAAATTTTACTCCTGTGGCCTCATATTAACAAAATACGCCACTGATTAGGAGAAAATAATGACCGCCTTGTTATTAAAAATTATTTCTTTTTCATCTTTCATTTTCATGTAGTATCGTACTTATGACAAGTAGAAATAACACAATATGCAATTTATGCAAAAACTCCTCCTGTTTGCAAATTCTAAACATACTTTTCCTCATTTTCTTCTCAATCAAATCTTGGTTCCTTTCAGTTAAAATTTCTTATTCAAAATGACAAAAAGAAGTAAACAAAAACTGACACGAAAGAATTCTTGACTCATCACATCATGCTTGCATCGCATCATTGCTTCAAAAAAGTGTGTCAATATAACTAAAAAACTAAAGTAAACCATCTTAAACATATTATTTACTTGCTTCTTGCAATAACGTCCATCTGTATACTATTTATATAAAGTAGTTTATTAACATATAGCACTATTTATAGTAAATCTATCGGAAACCAACTATTTTAGAGAAATTTGGGGAAAAGTCACTAAAAATTAATCGCTATTATGAAACAACCTTTCTCAGCTGAGCGAATACCTGATTCAATTGGCTTATTGAACTATTAGTAATTGTAAAACTCAAATTCCGTGACAAGTGATGGAAATGAGAAACTATTTCTGGAAAGTTTAACGTTATGCTCTTGTAACTTCGTATAAGTTACACATCGATAACATTAGCTGAAAAAAATGGAATCATTGGTAACTTTTTAATATCTATTTATCAAGGTTTCATTAAATCATTTTGGAGAAGAATATATGGCACGTTCTTTTTATCTCTATTTTGTTCTTTTCAAAGCGTCCAGTACGATGATTAATTGCAATAGATATACACAAAAGCTTGTTTATGCAGAATTTATGGACAATGCCTTTTAAATGCTTACATAGAAACCATGTTTCATTTTTTGTAGCTCTTTGTTATCTGTTCTTCAACATTTTGCAACATTCCATACAATATATACAGGATGCCCAATTAAATAAGGGTCACCGCCTTAACTTCAGAACGACGGCAGCTATAGTAGTGAAAGTGGTGTTTATGTATAGTAAAATGGCTATGCGCTACTTCTTGAGGCCGCATATTCCGCCGTCTGGTGGAAAACTCCAGAGTAAGCGTTCCTATATCGAAAATGGTACAAGATAGAGAAAAAAAAATCTATTTCAAAGTTTTAGAGCATTATCGATTTAGTTCAAGAAAAAATGCCTTGGCAACATTAATGCGAAGAAAAGAACACTTAAAACCCACATTTATTTGTTAATGATTTCTAACACTGTTACGTGACAGAACAAGTTAAAAAAAAAAGAGAAAAAAATAGTTATCACAAGGTACCTTTATTTTCGAAGTTCAAACTGTTCTCCGTCGGTTACAAAACAGATTTTCTGCCCATTTTGAGCTTCACGTTTAGCATGTAAGTTGGCACTCTGGCACAAGCAATGGTAATACGTCATCGAACGTGCTGAAATGTTGTCGGGAAGGTTGCATAAATCTGCTGTTTGGATCATTCCCACAGGAAAAAATATATTCAGGTCATTTTTGTCCGAAAGATAATATATTCTCCTTTGGTCCATGTTTTGTGACGTGAAAATGTCGGAAATCTCTAAACAAACAACTGTGCGTCTAAGTGTTCTGTTCTTCGTATCAATGTCTGCAAGGTCTCCTTTTGTACTAAATCGATAATGCTCTACAACTTTTTAGTTTACTTTTAACCTCGATCTTGCGTTTAGAGATAAGAACGCAAAATCTGAAGTTTCCCACCAGGTGGTGCTATGAGCGGTCTCATGACGCCGCGCACAGCCATTTTACTATACGTTCTGAAGTTAAGGAGGGGTGGACTAGAACCTCTGGTATTTATTCCACTAGTGACCCTTTTCCAGCCAAAGAAATTTTCAAATGAGCAAAGAAATATTACAGCGAAAAAAAATTTAAACGATCGGAAAAGATGATAGTCTGAGAAAGCGGTGTCCGATGAGCGTCCTAAAAAAATCGAGTAGCTAATTCTGAGTTATTGAAACAGCATTTGGTTTTTCGTTAGCATGTTGAAAGATAAGACCTTGAATACCAAGTACAATATCAGGCTTCGCTTGAGTTTATCAATGATTTATTTGTGTGGGAACAGCTTCCAATCAATTATTCCCTTTCAAAGACTAAATCATATTTAACGAAACCCTTTCGGTATGAAGTTTCCTTTTGAGATGGGTGACGGTTGACATTACTACACAGGGTTCATTACCCGCTATCCGTAATAGTTCTTTCCAAACAAGAAAGGAAGAAACGTGGATACTTGTTCTCATTTGTCGTCAGAGAGCTGTTGTGGAACCCACTAAATCAACATTGTGGGTGTGTACGTTCGTCTTTCAAATGTTGTTCATTACATAGATGACGTTTCCAGAAGCAGCCAGAAGTAGCTTTGCCCACCACTCTAAGCAATAATATGGGTCCTCCCTCCCCCTCCCAAACCAACGTTTTATTTTTAATCTATAATGTCTGTATTCTAAATTTCAAACAAACTTTTACCTAGAAATACGCAAAATTTACCTGCAAATATGACTTAATAATATTAGGGTGAGAATTATTAAACTTCAGCTGTATTTAATATTATATAATGGCCTTATTGAAACTAAAATAATATATTCAACAAATTTTTAAAATATATGATTTTATTTCTCAAGTTTATTAAAGCATATTTCCACTCCCGCTTTTGCGTCCGGTTTGCTCGGGCCTAAGCCTCCTCTTGATATTTCCATTAATCCTTCAACAATTAGTTGTAGGGCATTCGATATGACTTGGATCAGAATCCAGTCAAAACCGGCTGGAATGTGGCTAATATTTACAGTTTCTCTCCTTTGCCCTTTAATTTGCAAAACAAGCGATGCCATATATTGTCATCTACTACATCCTCAACGCATACTTGACTAATGTTTCGGCACGCTAAAGTTGCAATACTGCCTTTATCAAGCTCATAAAAGAAATATTCTCTCAGATATGCTCCTTATTATTTCCCCAGCCATTTGAAAGAATTTGCAATGACATATTCTTAACATCATGTTACCTTTGTATGCTATCTACCTACACGTATTTATTGATCTAAAATTCTAAGTAATCACTGCGTCATGCACGACATCTCATTGTAATTTGCGTCGCTTTTATTGAGTAGAAATTTTGCACTCACCTATTACCTAGGATTGAACAGAGAACAAGGCATGCTATGGCATGTAAAAAGTGGCCATCACCGAATTGCTATTGTAGCCTGTTCAAAATTTACAGGCTGGACTACTACAAATTTGCACTCACCTATTACCTAGG
>BGPR01000484.1:24181-96171 GCA_013235015.1 Araneus ventricosus
AAAAAGTGGCCATCACCGAATTGCTATTGTAGCCTGTTCAAAATTTATAGGCTGGACTACTACAAAATTAGAGCGTGGCTTGGACAAAACAGGCCAGAGTACGTTGATCTTTATAAATATTTTTTCATCACGAGCTGCCGGAGAATGAAGATGACCAAATTTTATTTAAATAAAATAGCACAAAACCGTATTCTGTATATTCTGAAACATCTATTGTACTGCAATTTTCATTTGACAGTCAGATACCATTTCATAGACGAATATATGGACTAAGATAAATTTCAACAAGAATGATATAATTGCTCTTTGTATAAATAAATGACGAAACAGAGAAAAGGCTTGTTTCTTACAGGCATAGTGGGCCGCGGTTGCCTAGTGGTAAGGTCTCGGCTTAGGGGCCGGAAGACTCTACGTTCGAAACTAGATTCCTCTGAAGATCCGCCGTGTATAAGGACTGTTGCACGCTAAATCATACGTAGTGGCTAAACATCCTCCCGCTGGTGTGGTGCAGAAGCTTGAAGATTCGCCAGCTTTGGTGTCGTCCTTGTCATCTGACCGCGGTTCAAAATTTCGAGGTCCATCCCAAAATAGCCCTCGTGTTGCTTCCTAACGGGGCATTAATATAACTAAACTTTACAGGCATATTTAGATATTCCAAAAAAATGTTTTAAAGCTAGCCCACATAATATAATGAATGCTGGGAAGTATAAACTTGCAAATTTCTTTAGTAGTGCTATCAATAACACAGAGATACAAAATGGTATTCTAGTAATATATTTAACAGAAATCTTTTACACACTCCTTTAGGAATCATCATCAGTAAATTAAGAGCCTAGTGTATACGAGAAAATCTTAAACATCGTTTTCCCTGTTGAGACGGAACAATATGAAGAAGGAGGAAATTGCTTCAAAGGTTAGATTGTCTTGATTATTTATTCACAAAAGAAAGGAAGGGCGCAATTATCAGAGAAAATTAAATGTCGTTCGAATGACATGACAAAGTAATGAGTTGAACAAATTAACCTTTTGAGAGCAATTACTGAGTTACCACTGCATTCGGTGCTTTAACTTAGACATTACATAGATTATGGAACAAAAATGTTGCATGAGACAAAACTGATTTTTTACCGTATTTTTTAACAAAGCATTTGAATTATTTTCCTTAACTCAACACCGCAGTTTTTTTTATTTTTAACAAAAATGATGTAATCTATACATATAAAAGGCAGTGTGTGTGTGTGTGTGTGTGTGTGTGTGTGTGTGTGTGTGTGTGTGTGTGTGTGTGTGTGTGTGTGTGTGTGTGTGTGTGCGTGCGTGCGTGCGATGTTTAGGCGTAAAATATTTCACTTACAACCCTGAAATTTGGCACACAGATAGTACTAATGGTGGTACCAGAATTTTAAAATTCAATCTAGAGAATTTCTTATTTAATATTTTGTGGTACTTTGGGTGATTATTCATATTAATTTCTCTATTGCATTTTTTCGAATAATCGAAGCAAGAAAATAGATACACCATAGAAAGAACAAAAAATTTCCGTTCTAATGAAGTTCATTTTAGACGTCTAAAAGTTTGTTACGAAAAAGTTGCCGTACAATATTTTCTCTAATTTTGATAATTTTTTAAAGATATTTTTGTTATAATTTACAACAATAGTTCTCAACTCAGTTCAAACCGTTTTCATTGTTTAAACAAACATTGAATTGCAAGTTTCTCTTGCATTCCTAGCGCAGCTGAACTAATATCTATATCCGTCAAAATGCCACGGTCAACATCGTGCGGGTACTGCTAGTTTTATATAAATGAGTGTAAGGAATGTAGAAAATAATTGCGAAATTTATTTTTTAAACTTCGTTTCAGTTAATATTAATTGGAATAATATTGTTAATAATTTCTTATGTGTAATAATTGGATAATTAATATCCATTGCCTGCTTAATTAAAATTTCTTCATATCTATTTTTTCTTTTTCCAGTTGAAATTGATGTAAATAAATTATTTTATTATTCAATATTTCATTTTAAATTATTTTAAAAAATGCGTGATAGAACCGATGTAAATATGAGTCATTGCGCAATGTATGGTTTAAGTAATTTTCTTTCAAGTAATAAATTTTACAATGAAATTTAAAGCATTATTGAAATCTAAATCAAATAGAATCTTTTGGAATCCTATAAAGTATTTATCATATCTTACTTATAAAATATATTTAAACAATCGACGAATATGCAGACTTACCCTAACAAATGAAGCATATCTGAACTCAAAACTCAAATCTCACCGCCGCATGCACTTGTGTTTTCCACTGATATATTTTTTAATCAAAAATATTCTTCGATATTAACATTAAACCATCTAATTCGAAAAATTTTCAAGAAATGTTTCTTAAAATTATTCTAGATTACATTTCTTACATCAGAATATACATATACCTGCAGAAGTCATGTGCTCGAATATTCAGAATCTAATGAAATACATTTTGTGATGCCATTCTTAATAGGAAGATGTTCAGTAAAGAATGATCTCAACCGCTCTTGAGAAAAGCGTAACTGTAGGATCCAGTTTAACTCAAAATATCATAGCTTCTATCACAAAGGACCTTAATTTAATCGTCCACGGGTAACGTCAGGACGTAAACACTAGTTATGGCTGAAACACGCTGCTATTGCTGCAAGGATTGCATTGTCACAATCCCTTACCAATTGTCTTTATCCGCAAAGCAAATTACGTCCATGTCGTGCGACATTATTAATGCACCCATTACCATGAAACACACAGGTATGCGAGTATATCATCTTTATAAAGGATATCTGCATGAAAATTTCTACGATGACATAATGAAAATGAATACAGAATTCCGAAATTAGATTATTTATCATTTGTTTAAAAAAGAAGCAAAGCATTTTGAAATGCTAAAGAATATAAAATTCAACCTAACTCAAAAACTCCAATCTCACCGCCGAATGCACTTGTATTTTCTACTGGTATATTTTTTAATCAAAACTATTCTTCTATTTTAACTTTCAATCATCTAATTAGAAAACTTCTTTAAAATTATTTTATACTAGCTGTTATGGATGGCGTTGCTCGGGATTAAAATACTTTCTTGCCTAATATTTTTGATATAAAAACTACTTTTGTGTAGAAAATTATAATAACAAAAATTCTTTTATCGTCTGAAACCTTTTTAAATTAAAATGAGAATGCAATAGAACCAGACGATTTTCAAAAACCGCCGACAGCTAAATTTCTCCATAAGTTATTAATATTTATTGCATAGGTATTTCAAATTTGTTCATAAATCTTGATAAGAAAGATTTTAACGCTTGTTTTGGGACAATTAATTAGATAGTAAAGTTTTCATTAAGAAAAAGCGTTAAAATAAATATGAATAATAAAATTAATCTTCATCCAGAATTCTACTAATGTGATCTAGCAGCAGATTTTCTTATGCATTCTTGTTCACCACCAATAAAAAAAGGGGTACAAATTGTGAATTTTATACACAATTTTTGAAAAATTATTAAAATAAGAGCAACGAATTGAACGGAAATTAAACCTGTGTCATGAAATTCTAATTTTTTAAACTTTTAATATGGTGTAAAAATATTTTTGTGGGATTATACATATTTTCAGAAAATATCACGGAAAACGCCAAAATCTTGCTTAATTTCCAATTAACTGAAATTTTAATTAGCTTTGGGGGTTTTAAAATATGATAGTGATATTTCTCTTCTTATATAAAATCTATATTTATAAAATTCAATGTCTGTTTGTTTGTATGTGCGTTTGAACCCTATACAATTCCACAAAACTTGACGGATTTGAACGAAATTCGTCTCAAATGTTTCTTAGAACCTAGAAGGATTAACTATGCTATTAAAAAAGTTGCTAGCCCCTCTAAAGGGGGTGTAAATATTTAACGTTTTTCCACCATAACTTTGGAATCTATCATCGCCCAGAAACTATTTTTACACCATCTTAAAATTCAAAACATAAGCTTTTCAGTGACACCTGTCGTAACCTTTTATTCTTTTTCCTAAATCAACATTGAAAATTAATTTAAACACAATTTTTAAGGATGCTTTTGTTTATTCGAATATCTTTGAAAATGTAAAAGCACGAGCGTGATTAAACAATTACATAGTTTTATATTTTTTTAACGTAGAAGTACGTTCCTCCCATTGGGGTTTCAGGAAGGAATTTGATTTACACGCCAAAACGCCAAAAAACTTGGTATTGGAGATCCTCTATATCTCGGTAACTACATATGTTAAAAACATAACTAATGTCATATTTTAGAGATAAAGGGTAACAACAGAAGTTACAAAGAGAAAATTGAAAATCGGAAATGTAGTTCAGTGACTACTGCGTCGCAAAGTTGCGCAAGAATACATATGAATTGGTAACTCGATCCTCTATATCTCGGTAACTACATATATTAAAAACATAACTAATGTATTATTTTAGAGATAGAGGGTAACAGCAGAAGTTACAAAAAGAAATTGAAAATCGGAAAAGTAGTCATACGCCCTTAACATCAGCGGCTATTTGAAAAAGACAGCCTCCCTTCATTTTTTTGTTTAATAGCACGCGCTCTTAGAGTTAAATTGAGTTCTATGAATATTTCTACATCATAATTGATTTTGTGATCACGTGTTTTTAGCTCCTCAGATTTTTTATACTTCACTGTTTAATAACACGCGCGCTTTTACCAATGTTAAGGTCAAGTTGCTTTCCGCGGATATTTGGTTCTGTGATCGAGCGGCTTAGCTCCTTAGATTTAGAAAAGTTTAAATAAAAATAAAAACCCGGCAAAATAGTTTTTGAATCCGCGTTGGCATCATCACTTTGCATTATCATTTACTTGCACGTTATCTGAATTTCTTGGAATTAGGATTGTTGGGTCCACACAAGTGACAGCACTGGTAAAGCACGCATGGCTGTATTTATATTTTTGTTTTAAGAGTTGTGAACCTGGCATTTTCTATTCAAGTTTCAGTTCCGATGTAAAAATTCACGGATAATGCGTTTGTAAAATAAATGTCTATTTTCAGTTTTGTAAAGGATTTTTTTTTTATTGAAACTACTTTCTTTTGAGTCAGGGACTCAGAAGTATGTGTACTTAACTCCAGTGAATTAACATGCTGACAGTTTTACTTTTTTAGAAGGTGAAACATTAATTAAATTTAGCAGAGATTTCAGTGAAATCTTGGTTTGCTCCAACAAGGATTCTGATTTCTGAAGAGTTGATATTAAAATGTCTGCGTGTGTTAATACATCATACATACTACCTGTGTGAAATGAAGTACTACGGTTATTTCTTCCTTACAAAATGCCTCCTAAGAAACGGATGTCCCACGGATCAATCACTCCAACAGGGAAAAAAATCCCGATTGCTACTGTTGACTGAAAGCTCTTTACAGACTCAACAGCGTCTACGGCATCAACGTATTAGGCAAGCAAACTTAAGGGCATCTGAAGAACCTGTAGAAACTCAGCAGCGTTTACAGCAACAAAGCATTAGACAAGAAAATTTCTGGCCATCTGAAGAGCCAATGCAAACTCAACAGTGACTACAGCAGCAACGTATTAGGCAAGAACACTTACGGGCGTATAAAGAACCAATACAAACTCAGCAGCGTCTACCACAACAACGCATTAGGCAAGAAATATTAAGAACATCTGAGTTACCTGATTATCGAGAGCAGCGATTGTAAATCGAAGACAAACAAGCATGCGGCAGGGTCTCTATCTGGAGGCAATTAGGTATGTTGCAACTAAAGACTATTGGCTCCACCCCAAAGCAGCTATTGGGAAAATGAACGTAATATGCAAGTATTGTCGAGCTGAAAAATTCAAATCTGAAACGCTAGAAATGTGTTGCTCTAAGACGAAAGTAAAACTACCCCTTCTTGATCAACCACAAGAACCATTGTATTCACTCATTTCTGGAGTAACTCTTGAATCTACACATTTCCTTCAGAACATTAGAAAATATAAAGCATTTTTTTCAGATGACATCATTTGGAACCACAGCTGTCGTTCAAGAAGTAGGATTCATGCCAACTTTTAAAATACAAGGGCAAACCTACCACAGAATTGGGTCATTGCTTCCATTCTAAGATAGGTCTCCGCAGTTTTTATAAATTTATGTCATTGGTGAGGAGAACGCTGAAACTAACCAACGTTGTGAATAGATTTCGGGTACTAGAAGAGAAATCGTTTTACATGTACAAAGGTTTTTGCACCAACATAACGCTTTGGTTCAATTATTTAAAATGTCTTTAGAACGTATGTCCACTGATCAGTGCAAGTTGATAATCCAAACGGACAAAACACCCGTTGAAGAACATGAACAACGCTTCAACGCACCCACAGTTAATAAAGTGGCAATAGTCATGGTTGCGGATGGATTGGATAGGAGTGATATAATTATCCAGAAATAAGGTTAAGGTCTGGAACGTATTGCAGAGATATATCGCACATATGACTCTCTACAGTATCCAATTATTTTCTGGCAGGGAGAGAGAGGATGAGTACCATTTCCATTTAAAACAAACATACCCAGATACGGGATTAACTACAAATAAGAAAATTTCGGACATGGAATTTTATGCTTTTTGGAAAATGATCCGGACAGAGTCATCCAATCACATTCTACTTTATCGACAACTTTTCCATGAATAAATAGTAAACACGTATGCCAAGATAGAAAGTGAACGTCTTTTATATATTAAGTTGAATCAGCAGAAACTTCGAGTAGAAGAATACATTTAAAGGAGAGACGCCATAACCAACGACGGAAATGTTACAGATATTGACAGAATGGTCATTCTTCTGGCAACATACATAGGCAATCCAAGGCATATGCATGAGCATGCACAGGATGCCATGATATATGTATGATCGTACGGGATCCCAGACCTGTTTATCACATTCACGGGCATTGCAGCATGATCTGAAATTAAAGAAGAACTTGCCCACGGTCAATCACCAGCGGACCGCCATGAACTAATAGATCGAATGTGAAGGAAAATAAATTATAAAACATATTGATATCATAAAAAAAGATACATCTATGGTGAAATAAATTGCTAGATGTATTCAATCGAGCGGCAAAAAATGCGTCTTCCGCATGCTCACATCCTGATATGGTTAAAAGAGAAAATACGCCCCGAAGATGTAGACAATGAGATCAGGGCAGACATTCCCGATACACAAGAAGATCCTGTTCTGCTTGATATTGTTTCAAAACATATGATTCACGGTCCTTGCGGTGCCCTAAATATGAAATCCCCATGCATGAAAGATAAGAAGTTTACGAAACGATACCTAAGAAAAATTATCTGCACACTGATCGCAGTTCAAAACTATACAGGAAGTATGAAAAATGGGCAGAGGAGCAATTTCAGCAAGCACTCAATTCTTTATACTCCTAAGTTCCAGAAACGTGAGAATATTTCATTTCTTTAGACAATTTAAACGAGAGCCATGCGAAAATGCATAGCGGATTTATGGTGGAATCAGGTCCTGAACCAAATATCACTGTTAGAGTATCAGAGAAACATAAAAGGATAATCATAAAGGAGATATTAAAAATTTAACTCTTGAAATAACAGTACAACTTTCAGAAGAAAAAAGGATTTGATACCACAGAATAGCGTAAGACAATGTGGTAACTTGTACATACCCTGCACATTTAAGTTTATCATATGACTGCATATATCTCGTAAATCGAATCCATAAATCGACAAAGAAAAATGGCAGCCTTTCTTCACGACATGCAAGTAGAAAAAAATTACAAAATTAATTTTAAATTATTCAAATCAATTACACCATCCATGCAAAAATTGCTGCATGATTGAAGAAAAAAATACAACATTTATAAAGAGATATTTACAACATCAATCTAGAATTAAACTATCAAATAACTCAAATCAATCGTATCATCAAAATTATAATACAATTGAATATTATTTCTGGGCAAAAATTGATAATTTCCTTTATTCTCATATTTACCAACAAAAGATATTCAAAACTTTAATTACTGAAGAATTTTCAAAAGAAAGTGAACAAAGAAAGGTAGAAAGAAAAGTGTTTATTATTAATTTATGTATTTATGTGAAAGCCGAACACCGTTTCTTAGCTAATAATTGCCGTTCTGAAAATAACGTAAAATCTGGTCAAGGTCATTACATGCTTTCTTCGCCTGAATCGAATTTTTCGATAAAAAATATCGATGAATATCTATTTCATTTAAAAACTTGCATCACAAAAATCGTTATCTACAATTATGGACCAGACTGACCATCAAACTTCCTTTAAAATCGAATTTATGTAATTTAAAATTAGTTGCCTCACTACATTCAGATGCATTGACTTCTTAACCGAATCATCATTTTAAGCGCAATATGACGTGAGAGTGTCTTCGAAAAGACGAAAGGGATGAAATATTAAAGCTTTTTTTTAATAGATGGCTCACTTTTAATGAGTTTTTAGCTTATTAACTAATTTCTCAGTCTCCCAATATCAGCCGAAAGGAAACCAATAAATTTAATGGTCGTATGGCCTATACGTAGTCGTAATGTAGGTAATGTAGGGGTTCGTTTGATTCAAATAATTCCTGCAAAATATATTATTTGTTTGACTTAACACTTCTGTTTATCAAAGCAAATTGGTATAAAAAATAAATGAATTTAAACAAAAACATTAATGATTGACTAAGAACAGAACAAATAAAAATAAAACAATATTAGAATGCGTTTAATACATGATCACGCGATACAGCTCAAATGCACCACTGAAATTTAATTTTGCAATTAGTTACGCATCTTTCAAGAAGGAAAATTATTTCGCGTCACAGCGTAAAACAACGTGATGGCCTATAGATGCCATAATATGCGCAGTTACTTTTATCATTTAGCTGTGACGTTACATCACCTATCACCAAAAAGCATAAAGAAACGTTGGAAGAGAATACCTATCTGATGCTTCTACAACACAAGTTGATGTCCGCGTCTTCGTCCGCATAGTAATACATTATTTGTACCTTTTTGTTCCGGATAAGATATTTTCATCTCTTTATAGTTTTGATGTAAAAAAAGATCGCGCATGCTCCAAAAAAAGCTGCAAAAGATAAAAATAAAAACTTTGTTAGAAATTGTGTTTGTAAACACTTTCAAAAATTAATTAAAATTAAACAGAATGTTGCATAGAAATGAAATTGGTATCATTGAGAAGCTAATTTTTTTTAACTTTAAGATAATGTCTTTGTGCGATAATATTCTTCGAAGTTATTGTTGAAAAACATTAAAATTTAAGGTATTTATTAAAATTCTAATTAAAATTTCTAAAAATCCTTTCTTAGCGAGCACCTACTACCCAAGAACCAACCACCTGTCAAATTTAAGTTTCTAGTCCCAGTGGTTTGGGAGACTCGTTGCTAAGTCAGTAAGTGATTTTCTCTTTTATATACAGGGTGTACACAAATGATGTGACACATTTCAAAAATTAATAAAAAAAATTAAAACTGTTGGAACTACGATTTTTTTTAAATAAAAGCGCATCTCAAAAAGTTTTTTTTCACATAGGTAACATGCCATTTCAGTGGTCTAAGGGGTCATAAAATTAAATTACTGGAAAAATTACTGGAAATTAAAAATGTGTTTAGAGCCATTATCTGAGAAAATATTAAAACTGGAAGAAAAATAAAAACATGTACTTGCAGGGAATTTCACGTTCTTTAATTTGTTAATTCACATGTAGTGTAAAAACTGAAGAGTTTTCGTGATATTCAAGAAAAACTGAGAAAAGAGAAGCCAGAAAACACGCATCGGCTTCTGCTGATCGGTAGTCATTGCTTACGGAATTTTCTCGCTGTAACAAATTTAAAATGGCGTAACGCCGGCTTACCTATCTAAAAAATACCTTTTGAGATGCGCTCTTATTTAATAAAAAAACGTAGCTTCTACATTTTTTAGGTATTTTTTTATTAATTTTTGAAATGTCTCGCTTCATTTGTTTACACCGTGTATATAGATAGAGCGTCTCCTGTGAAGAAAAACAGGTATGTATTTTGAACCTCTCCCCCGTATTAGACTGAATCGAAAACAGTATATACTTCCAGTTTTTGAATAAAAAACAAATACCAACCTTCCCTTATGTATCTCACTGCGTTTTTGACTTACCGTGTTCACATACACATAGACAGACGAACATATACACACCTAGCCTTTGAGGGACATCTATAATTTTAATGCTAAGACCATATGCCAAATTTTATCAGTCTAATTCGTATTAGTTTCGTGCTATCGTGTTCCCAGACAGACAAACATAATTTCAGATTTGTTTCGGACTTACAAGGGTAGCACCAGGTACATGGGTCACCGATATTTTTCAAATTCTGTACATTTGTAGAAGTGTCTTAGGACAATACATCAGGCAAGCCACAAGTTCTACAACTCAGTACTTTTTGAGAAAATCGAACGAACACTTCAGCGGATAGAATATCAAACAGTTCGCTGCAAGTTAGTATAAAATGACGGCGGTCTAATGGTTAGCTTCAGATCTCCGTACTTGTTGGATCGCCGGATCGAGTTCCACACTGAAAGTTTTTTTAATACCATTTAAATATTTTATAACGAATAATATCGTTTATACGCATGGATATTTATTGAACTTTCAACAGCGTTTAGTAATTCTATTTTTTCGTAAAATAAAAAATTATTTTTTATTATAACTTTATTTATCACATTATATGAATCGTAATTAATATCAGCCAATTCGCTGATATTCAGCTTCAGCTGTACTAAAGAGATGGCGGCTTATAATGTGATGAATAAAATTATAATAAAATATAAATTTTTATCTTGCAAAAAATTAGCAGAATTACTAAACGCTGTTGCAAGTTCAATAAATATCCATACATATAAACGTAATTATTCATTATAAAATATTTAAATGATAGGTTGATAAAAAGTTCGATCCGGAGATCCAAGCAATTACGAAGCTCTGACGCTAACCACCCGACCGCCGCCATCTTGGTCTAAATTTGAAGCGAACTGGTTGATATTCTATCCACTAATGTTTTCGATCGATTTTCTCAAAAATTACTGAGTTTCAGTACTTGTGACTTGCATGTTTTATTGTCCCACTACTACAAATGTACAAAATTTGAAAAAAATCGGTGACCCATGTACCTGGTGTTGCCTTTGTTAGGCAAGTTTACAACATAAAGATTCAACACAAACTCGAGGTCCAATTTTTTCACTATTAAAATATTTTCTCTTTTCGTACTTTGTATACGAGAAAATAAAATTGATAGTCGTTCTTTTCCCTTTTACATGTAAGATTAAAATTATTAATTTAAAAGTATAATCAGTAATAAATCATTGGTGATTTTATAAGCCTATTTGTAAATCAATGAATCCCAAACTGTCACAAGGAAGATTTTAGGAATCGCATTAAGTATCTTCTTCTAGTTTAAAAAATCTGTCGGAAAAGAAAATTCATATTTTATCAAAAATATTTTCATATTTTTTTCCAAAATAAAATTCATTTTGTTTCAATCAAATAAAAGATTTTATTTATTTTTCTGTCAAAATATTTTCAAAATTTTAACATCTAGATTTCTAGATCATAATTAGACACATTAATTTTGTTGTGATGATAACATGTTTAAATGTGTATACGTAAAAACATTCTACACTAATAAGTTCGCAGTACAATCAAATTAAATAAGTTCTTGCTGATATATGAAAAAGAAAAGAACTAACCTACGTCAACAATGAGGTTATTTACTGTTTTCCTCACGGTCTAACAATATGTTCGGATAAAATAAATGAATACGAGGTCCGTCCAAAAATAGCCATCGTGTTGATTCAAAGCGGGGCGTTAATAAAACTAAAATTGAACTATTCCAGAAATAAAAGTCGGAACTTACCAATTAAAACTATTGCCAATATCAGCGTTTATTTAAATCACGAGGGCAAAGAAAAAAGTTTTCTGGTGACTTGATTTAAAAGTTGGCAATTAAAATAGGGAAAGTGAAAATGAATGTTGAGAGTCCGACCGAAAGATTTAAGTTTGAAAAAAATTATAATCATAATCACCTTGTTTTCGATTTTGACACGCTCCGAATTCCCGTTATTTACAAAATAAATCCGCTTTAATTGCGACATTGGTGAGAATGTGATAATTGATTGCATTTACTTTAGCATAATCGATAACTTTATACAAGTCCACTTTAAGTTAATGTGAAACTTCTTGAGAAAAGTCAATAATTACCTTATTTCCAGCTATATATCTCACTGACATTGATTATTCATTTTTCAATTTAAATTAAGTATCTTCAGATTTCTCAAAAATCAGAGAATTTCCTTTTTTAAACATCTAAAAAAAATAGTGCCAATTAATTTAGTCTATTAGTACTAGTTAATCCCGCGCAGATCATCGGCGCTCTGTTTGATACATAAATTGATTTTCCTGACACTTTTAGAGCCAAACTGGCGATCCAGCGATCCAAGAAGATTTGCCAAGCAAAAAAGGCACCAAGTGGTGTAAGCATAAAAGAAAAATAGCCAAAGTACAATGTTCTCCATGATTTGTGAACTGAGGTGATCATCTTTATTTAATTTTATATTTAAGTAGCCGATATCGCCGCCCTCTGGGCGGGTTCGCAGCACCCACTTTGCTCAGCACGGCCCATGCCACCTCGCTGCTTCGAGGCTCTCAGACACTACTTTTTGCAGTTTCAAATGCTGCATGAAGATCAGTGCAAGAGACCATAAAACCATAGTAGATTTCATATTCTTTGTAGATAACAGATTCCTTTAAAATTGTAAAATCTTTCAATAAATCTCATCCTGATGTAAATTTTTCACGAATTTCGGTATGAAAATATTCAGATCGATAAATACAGAATGATATCGCCGTAAATAAGCAGTTTCCATCACCTACAATAGGTATTATACAATATTTTTGATATGACATTGTGATGGAACTGTTGGGATCTATATATTTAAAACAATTTATAATATAATAAATTTAAAATAATTTATTATCTATATATTTAAAATAATTTTTAATAAATAAAACCTTCGGACAGTTCGCCTGATTTCAATGATTTTTATTTCATATGAAAGCTTATGACGTCTAGATGTGCAATGAAGGGTCGTCAAACCCACACCACCCTCCATTTTCTAACGAAATCGAAAAAACACTTCTCCTCCATACATTGTCTATGGGAAAACCTTGTAGAAATTCTCCTAGCCCCAACCACCAGACAGATTTCCACAATTTGTATTTTATATGAAAGCTTATGACGTCTAGATTTACAATGAAGGGTCGCCTGTTCCACACCACCCTCCATTTTCAAACGAAATTTTAAAAAACACTTATCCTCTGTACATTGCCTATGGGTAAACCTTGTAGAAATACCCCAGCCCCAACCAGCAGACCGATTTCTACAATTTTTATTTCAAATGATAACCTATGATGCCTAGATATGGCATCAAGGGTCGTCTGTACCCCCTCCCATTTTTGAACGAAATCGAAAACACATATAGAGAATGTATGGAGGAGAAATGTTTTTTCGATTTCGTTCGTAAATGGGGGCATGGGCAGGTGATATTTCATTGCAAATTTAGACGTCATAAGCTTTTATATAAAATAAAAATTGTCGAAATCGGTCGAGTGGTTGGGGCTAGACGAATTCCACAAGGTTTTCCCTCATAGACAGTGTACAGTGGAGAAGTGTTGATTCGATTTCGTTTGAAAATGGGGGGCAGACACCCTTGATGACATATCTAGACGTCATAACCTTTTATATGAAAAAAAATTGTCGAAATTGGTCGAGTGGTTCAGGCTGGCGGACTCGGTGATGGTTTTTTTTTTGCCAAATTATTTTTAAAATATCGATTTTAGTTTCGTTGACTTAAACTAATTTGACGATTATCTAAACCTTCTCTGGATCGCCTAAGCCCATCTGCTTCATTTCTAACTGATCTCTTGAATAATTTCATCCAAAGTTTCATTATATTGTTAGAAATATTGTGAATTCTTCATCATAAATTCATTTTTCTTTTTCCAGAAAAAGTTATTTTACTCCAAAACGAATATAGTAACAGGCTATGACTACGAAGCAATGCCTAACATAGAGGAGGCTACTGGTTTTATTTCGTAAACAAACCGATCGTTGCCATCAGCAAAAGAGAAATTAACCTCTTTTCTGTGCCACGTACGTTAGTGTTATATATATATATATATATATATATAGAGAGAGAGAGAGAGAGAGAGAGAGAGAGAGATTAGCTATAAGAAAATGCACGCAGAATTTATTAATCTACAATTATAGTCCATTACTGACCTTATAAATTTCGAATTACTTTCACATTCAAAATTGATGCCCACACTACTACCAAAAATATCAAAATATCCTAAATAGTTTCCTGTCCTTCGAAATTTCAAATTTTATTTTAATTCAAAACTATCCATACTACTGCCAAAAGCATTGACATAGCCTAAATCGTCATTTTAAGTGCAGAATGACGTGACGATGCATTTAAACAGATGAAAGGGATGAAATATTAAGGTATTTGTTTTAATGCATGGCTCGCTTTTAATGAGTTTCTGGCTTATTCACTAATTTCTCCGCCTGACAATCTGGTCTGAGATGAAAGCCGATTATATTTATGGCCGTGCTCTTATGCATCCATTTGGGACGAACAGCGTTTGATAGGAGTAATTTTCTATACGTTATATATAGGTTAACTTCCTCTAACAGAACTTAGCTTTTCTCAGAAATTCCTCCCGTAATGGAATATTTTCTGTAAAGGTATGTTGTTTGGTTATTCGGGAATACTTTGTTTACCAAAACAGAAGCATTTTGCTGTTTCCCTACAGGTTTAGGTAAAGACATTTTCAAAACAGCATAAGAAGGATTTTTTTATTCTTATGCATGGATTGGGAAAATCTAAGATGGCTTTACGGTGGAATTTTGCATGTTGACTTAAAAGAATAAAATAGCAAAAATGTAAATGCTTGAAATTTAAATAATAAAAAGTCAATAGCTTTCACAAATTTAAAGTGTTTGAAACCTACATGAAAAGGAAAGTTCTTCCACACAAATCATGAATGCTTAAAGATGAACAATAAAAATTAATAAAAATAACAAACAAAACAAGAAGCATATATTAGTGAAATTGTGAGATCAATGTGAAGTCGATTCGATTGATTTAACTTCAAATTCAAGCATTGGTTCAAAAGCGAGGAGTATTGCAAAAGATATTTCTGCAGGGTCTGCATAAAGAATTTCTTAACTTTATTAAATTCATATATATATATATTAATTTATGAGTAACATTTCTTGACTTTTCATTCTAGTAATGTTACAAGAAAATTATCTTTAAAAGAATGTCAAGAAAAATATTTGGCGGGACAAAAAAAATTTCTGTTTCCCCAGTATATTTTCCTGCTATTATAAGCAATACTCTAAAGCAACGGTTCCCAATCTATGGGCCGCGTCCTACTTGTGGGCCTCGGATAGCATATTAGTGGGCCGCGGGACGTTAGGCGAGCTTCAAGAGTCATCACTTGTTTTTCTAACTTAATAAACGATGTATTTTTAATGCCTTTACTAATTGCTGACATATACATGTATATAATATATAAATGTATTAAATGTGTTTGCATTTTTAACTTGTATATTCAGCTAGTGGGCCGCAAAATATTTTTATACAATAGGTAGTCCACATAACCAAAAAAGTTGGGAACCAATGTTCTAAGGTATTAATTTTGAATAATGAATAAATATCTTTATTTTATTATCTAATTCATATTAAAAGAAATAATAAAATCTAAATGGTATGTGTGGAGCTTGATGGGCCCTTGAGGTGAGTATAAAGAAGTGATGCGACACGAATTAAATGAGTTCGAGATCCAGTTCCATGAAAAATCCGTTGTGTACGCCGACATAGTCACGTTCTTTAGGTCAAACCCTCTTTTCATGTAGTGTCAAAGTTTGAATAGGAGTTGCCTACTCAGGCGATGTTCTCATTCATCTGGATACGATTCAAAATTACGGACATCGTCTCAAAATAGCCCTCGTGTAGCGTCAAAACGCGACATTAATCTGAATTAACTCAAGAAAGAACGATTGCGTAATAATACCTTTTCAAAACCTCATTTGAGATGGATTTATTCAGTGCCAGCGTCGCTGTTCCTGTTTGTATTCAAAAAGTTAGAAATAAATTTTAATATGATATTTAAAATCTGGATACTTTCTGTGTACAGTAGAACCTCCATTAACCGAAGCGGTCTGGACCGGACCTCCATCGGTAAATCGAAAATTCCGGATAAAAGAGAGCACTTAAAAATGGCCGTCAGGAGACCGCACAATTGTAACACTGGATTTTAAACATGTACAAAATAACTAAATGTTATGTTTTTAATTGTATTACGATAATTATAAACAATAAATTTGTTCAATGGATGTCACAAAAGTCAGAAAATGCAATGTAAATATTTATACGACGTACGATACACACTCTACATTAGCTTAAACGGAAATTTGTTCTGCTGTAAGTATGACTGACGTCGCACAGTGGGATATTTGACGAATATGGGCGGCCAAAAGTCGATTTTATAAACTACAGCGCAGGATCGAATGGATGTATATATTATAAAGATGAATAACTGGGGAATCACGTGATACCATTTTTAACTCTCTTAACTGACCTTGACCTCTGTATTATTAGCTCAAACTGGAGTGTTGTGTGAAGTGTATCCTGCGTCAAATAGTTGTTGCTTCAAACGTTCCATTTTCGAATGTGAATACCTTCATTTCTAGAAGTAATTAGAATCTAACAGTCATGGGTAATGATGAGGCAGGTATGTGTTGATATTTTTTATGGATTTGAATTATTACAAAATTAGTTTTAATAATTGCAAAAGTAATTGAAAATAACGCATTTTTTTTCAAAAAATTTTTTGTATGTTGTGAAATCTCGAAGTTTTTTGTTATATTTCCAAACATTTCCACGCTAAATTTTTTTGTATCAATAAATTTAGACCTTTATGTTTGTGTTTTTGTTTAAATTAGCCCCTGATTTGCCGAACTTTTGAAATGAAGGGATTTCAAACATTGCTATTCCAAATTTTCCAGTAGGCATTCTAATTACTCTGCATTTAATCTCTTATGATATGAATTGCAATTTAAAGAAAATTGTTATGAATATTTTCAAAACGATCATATGTGTGTAATTTTCAGACATTTTGATTGGAATAATGTTATATCAATTATAAATATTACTTAAAACATTGCGTTCTTTCCATTTTATCTCTTTTTAGGATTTTGGAAAAAATACTGAAATTGTTCTTTGTCAACATTTAGTTATCTAAAAAGAAGTCGAGTCAAAGTAGCTTATGTTTTTGTAAAAAGTTACCACACATTCGTGCGATTTTTTTTAAAAAAAGAGGTTCAAAATTTAGATATCTAAATTGCATATATTTAATATGCACTTTTTTATTTCTATTTTACTCTAGGGTCATCAGGTGTTAAAGTCATGATTCGAAGAGAGTTATTTAATATTATGCAACAGCAAAATTGATCAAACATACATGATAAATTAAACTCGAAAATTATCTTGTTCAAAATGATACTTTTGATGACGATGAAATTTTAAAAATAAAGCACCATTTCTCCCATTTTAAATCTCAGTGATCAGTTAAAGATTGCTTTAATATATCGTTTTAAAGTAATTCCAGAAATCATATCCAGTGGTCCCAAGATTAATTTGAAAAAGTTCAAAGAATATACAGAAGAAACATCTGCGCTCTACGTGCAATTATATCCATGGTACCCAATGTCGCCTACTATGCACAAGATCTTATGCTATACGACCAATAGGCCAATTGTCAGAAGAAGCGGCCGAAGCACGCAGCAAACATTTCCGATCATTCCGTCAAAATTGAGCCCGAAAATTTTCCAGACTTTCTTGTTATGAGGATGTTCTCAACTTATTACTTTTTGAGTTTGGACCCAGTGTTGACGGGTATGAGACCCACGATGAGAAAAAAGTCAAAATCATTCTTAAAAGAGACTTTAGAGATGTAACTGCCAAAGGAATTTTCTGAAGTTCTTGATGAAGAGGACTCCGATCATGAAGAAACAAATAATGGCATCAATGATTTATCATCAGACGAATAAATCGCACCTTCCTCATGAATTATTAACTAATTTTTTACACAATTATTCAATTATTTTTATCATTTATTCAATAATTTGTTATTTTTCCCATTTCTTCTCCGTAAGTATAATTAATGTAATATTATTAATTTTGTTCAATGTACAAGGTATGATCATAAAATAACCGGATCTATTTAGAGGCTTCTGGTGAGCACTGCATTCAGATTATCAAGATGATACATTCATTAATAATAATAAAATTAAGGTATTGGTTGCCATTGAAAAAAATTATAATATTTTTAACTGAAACCGAAACCAAAAGAGTTGGTACATTCTATACCTATAAAATTGCAAGCGCATATCCCATAATACATAGATCCAAAATCTCGTCTTGATACTCTAAATGCAGTGCGCTCCAGAAGCCTCTATATAGGCCAAGTTACTTTATGACCACCCTGTATATAACTATTAAGTTATAAAATATCAATTATTTTTAAGTTTTTAAGCAATATTTTCTGCAAAAAGTTCATTAATTTACTAACTAATACGTTTAAATTAGTTTAAAACCGAAAAATTTTTGGCCGCCCAGATTCGTCAAATATCCCACTGTGCGTCGTTTAGCCGATATGTGGCTCCATGGCATAAATGAATGTTCTGCATTTCGGTAAAGCCAACGCTTCTGAGTCGGACAGAAGTAGCCAATAGAAAGGCAGATGGTCTTGGAGACGAATGGAATTTCCGGCAAATGGGGACAATAGAATTGAATTTCCGACAGGAGGGGGATGGGGGAGAAAAGGATATGATATTGGCATGTCGGCACTGCCTGCAGTAGGAATAGCTGCCGCCGAAGGTGGCCTTGAAGTGATATTGTTTATTCACAAAAAAACCTTAAGGAAACCGACGTCGGTTAAACGAGGTTCCGGTTAAAAGAGTTTCGGATAATCGAGGTTCTACTGTATTGTGTAATGCGTCATGAGACAGGCATGATACAAAAATCGTTCAAAACACTCTACAGCGCAGACCGTTAGACCTAGAGCTACCATATTCGACATGTAGCCACTTCTCGTATAGTAGGTGACAATTAAGAAATGATTTTCAAAATTTGAATTAGATTTTTAATTAATTCAATATTAATTGAAATTTTAACATTTTTCCTCCATAACGTCGGAACATATTATCACACAAGCAACATTTTCACGTCACTTTAAAATTTAAAAAATTAACTTTTCAGTTATACCAATTTTATTTCCGTACAATTTTTCTCTAATTTTGGTAATTTTTTTTAAATATTCCAAGCATGTCTTGCAACAATATTTTTCAATGTTTTATACAGACGTGCGTAGAGACGATATTTAATACTATCTTCGATGTGCGTGTTATCGTTGATATAATAAAAAGTACATTTTTTAAAATAACTTAAAGAAGAAGAATCAAACAAATATTATTATGCTGCGATGTTTCAAACTAGAGGTTAGAATCTCTTTTTAATTTTTGTCTTTTAATGTAAGTAAATAAGAAGTTTATCTTCATTTAAATATATATTTCATTGCGTTTTTTCTAAATTTGTGTTACTTACATGTATAAGACATTCATATATCTTGCAACAGTGTGTCTGTCATATTTCCACAACAGGTATAGATAGACATAGTTAAAAGGTTTATCACAAATATGTGAAAAACATGTATTTACATTTGATTCTAAGCAAAATAAAATAACGCTTTTAAAGACTTCAATTAACATTTTAAATGCGAAAATTTTGAAAAGTTTTGCTTTATTAATTAGCAGAGAAAATGCACTTTTTTCATATTAAATTCAAGCATACATCGTTATTAATTTCGCTATTTTGAATAAGGCGCAATTTCAGCAGATGTAAATTTATTACGGAACTATTCTTGTAATACAGTCTGTATAAAAACTGATAAACTGTCGCGCATTTAATTTGAGGGCAACCTCCCTCGTTCCGTCGTGATGTTTAAGATTAGACACGGGGTACATTCATATTTCCTCCTCACCATCTAACCGAGATTCAAAGTTAACAGATCCATTCAAAAATAGTCCTTTCGTACTTTCAAAACAAGACATTAACGTAACTAGAGTAAATGAATAGTCTTCAAATTTAACGAGCTTGTTTCTAACTTTATTTGATAAGTGTAAGCGTTATCTGTGCTAATAATAAAGGAGAATGTGTATATGTTGGCGCTCTACTGGTCACACCACTGGAGTTAGAGCTACGAAATTTGGCACAAACATACTTTGGAGGGTGGGAATATGCACCTCAGAGTTTTTTTTAAATTTTAATTAATTAAAAATTAAGCAAAATTTTGGTGTTTTTCCTTAATAGCTTCCGAAAATATTAAAAAATAAAACTTCTTTTTACACCATCTGAAAGTTCAAATAATTACCTTCCCAATGATATCAATTAAGTTGCCGGACAATGTTTTCTCGAATTTTAATAATTTTTTAAAATATTTTTTGGCATAATTTACTATAATATTTTCATTGTTGCAACTCAACTCAAACCGTTTTCATTGTTTAAAAATATTTAATTGCATATTTCTCTTTCATTGTTGTAATCTGAGATAATATCCTAATACATTTTGATTTCATATTTTTATTTCATAAAAATGTTTGTGAAATCTGTAAACCAAGCTCTCCGAGATATTTCTTTGCTTACATTAAGAAATATATGCAGTAAGATGAATGGTTATGATTGCTTTGTTTTCGTTCTTTTCTCAGTATGTTTTAATCCAGCTAACATGCCGCTGGCCATAACATGTGCTGCGTCATTTTAATATTGAAATCAAATGCATATTTTACAAGAGGAATAAGAAAGTGAAGATAGTGCCGACAACGTGGAATTAAAGGTTACATGAATCAGTTATTTAAATTCATAAGGAAAATTTATGTAGACAGTGAACATATCAGGTGCAAGGCCACTAAAAGAACATGGGTTAAATAACTATCGCAATCTGAAGTTTAAAATTACGTTGTTAAGAGAACCATGAATATAAAATGATACAAGAATCAATTGAAATCATATTCCCAGCGGACAAGCAGGTCGCGGAAGGCGGCTAGTTCAGGAATAAAATTATAAAGCAAAGAATTTACAATTTACATCAACTAGTGTTAAACAGGAATTTTTTATTGTTTGTTAAGGAAAGAGTTACAATAAGTTAATACAACTATTTCAATTTATTCGTACGACTGTTAGCATAGTTTATTTTTTGTCTGTTGGTATATTATGCATGTATTTGCCTGTGTCAGTATTACTTTTCTAATAATGCAAAAGAAGAAGTGTTCGGACGATTCATATATATTTTACTTTATTTATGGATGACTTATTATTAGAATACTAAGATTTAACATAACCTCATTTGTGAAAAGAATTTATTTTTCATGTTTTAGGAAAACTGGAGGATAAATGATGCTCAGGGACAAAGTTTAAAACACGTGAATGGCTCTTCATTATTTAAACAAGACCATTTAAAAGGTGTCTTTTTGCATAATGATACCTATCACTCATTTTGTATATCTTAAAGAGATTTATAAAAATACTGAGAGGCAGCTCGAAATACAAAATTACTCTAACAATCAATGGATGATATGAAGAGTTTGTGTGCATTAACACGGACGTTACACTAAGTACCTTTTCTACTTTTGAGAACGTAACAATCCATACAATGAAAATCAATGGTCAACAGAAGAATAGACTTGAATAGTCACGTTGGGATCAGAATCTTACAATATTTTAGGTACAGCTTTCAGATCCTCATAAAGTGACAGAGGTTATACTAACTAATCCTAAACGGGAACTCAGGCGCTGGTGTTACTTCTTTTGCTTTGAAATGTATAAGGTACAAAATATCTTATGTACAAGTTAGTTAAGTACTGTTAATTTAATTATAATCTTGTGCATTACTGGATTTTAATTTAGGGCATATTGAAATCATTTTTAAGACAATCTATAAACCTGAGGTAATAGAGAAAAATGGGATTCATATCTGCAATCCATGTATCTGAAGCTTACAAAATTTGTTATTGAATATAAAAGAAACTCTCCGGAAACTGTTTTTATAAATCAGTGTAATTCATAATTCAGCTAATTCATGTTAATGTTGAGAATCTTCAATAGAGGGAGACACCTATATATTTACGTGGGCGTAAGAATGTAAACGTCCAAAGTCCGAACCTACTGTAAGCCAACTGCTGCGGAGTAAACTTTAAATTAAAAATGCCAATAATTACTTTCAGGTCTTAAGTAAACACTTTGTAGTGATCATATATTACCACATGCATTATTAATGTAATCATCGCAGACTGAGGAACAAGAAATGAAATGAAAAGAATGCAATAAAACTGATTCTTAATAAGTTAAATTGGATTAGCTGCCTTTCTTGATAATACCTGCAATATTTAAATGTCAATAACGTCACATTAGGATGCCAGGCGTACATTGATTCTGCAGAAACACACTTTTGATTACAAAAGAGGATAATGATATTAAACAAATTAACACTGTAATGACGGTTCGGGCGGTGTCGGGAGATCAGATGCTTATCATTGAATGGCGAGGAAAACATCATCGTTGTTAAAGAGTTAAACAACAAAAACCTAAGAACTAAATATTAACGAAACAGTTAGAAATAATGAGAAATGAAATCAAATATATATGAGCAATTTCGTCTAAATGTGCGTAGAAGCTGAATGTACTCTCACACGCATGAATAAATCTAAGTAACTGCAATCTCTTCTGAAGTGCTTATTACTTTCTCGTATGCGAAGTATACAAAGAAAAAATATTGTGAACGTCAAAAAATTCGAACTCGAGACTTTGATTAATCTCCACGTTTCAGACCTCCCTGAGTACGAAAAACACAATTCTGGAATTAAGTCTGTCTGTCTGTGAACACGATAACTCAAAACGGTTATAGCTAGAGGGACCAAATTTGGTATCTGATCTTTACACATAATTCGTAGGCGTCTTCCAAATTTTGGACAAAATACATCCGAGGAAAGTCTGTCTATCCGTGTTCATGTGAACACGATAACTCCAAAGCTTAAATAGATAGATAGATAAAATTTAGTACACGGTTTTATCATCAGGAATGTAGGTCAGTATCAAATTTTCAAAAAAATCCGTCAAATAGTTAACTGTCTGTCTGTCTGTATAATCGCATACTTTTGAACATGATAACTCCTAAATGTAATGACTTGGATAAATGAAATTTGATATATGGTCTTCTTATCCTAATTATAGATCCAATTTTGGCTTCAATCGGTTGAAAAAAAAGGCGCTCAAACTGCATATTCGGTTTTTTTTTCACCATTCTACGACGTAAATAAAGGCGCGTCTTCCCCACCTGTGATAGGGAATGGAGCGTATTACTACCGCTGGGAGCATTTTTCCCCACCCGTGTTAGGGCGTATACGAGAAAGTTTCGGTGAGACCACTCCCGCTGGTTTTTGAAAATGGTCGAATTTTTAAGGTAAGAAGGAAGTCGACACACATATCTTGAGTTGAATAAATTAAATGAAATCTCAAACACACTCATATTTAAGATGCAAAATTCGACAATATTTTTGTATCATAAAATTCGTGTTATTTATCATTCGAATACTTTTTACGTTATTGTTCTCAAATAACGGTGTAAAACAATAACATTCCCTTCCATACAAAGAAGATACACTTTCTTTTAATAATAAAAGATAGCCACAATAAGTGATTATTTTTATTGAATAATTTTTGATTTCTTAAACATACTTTGTGCCTAAACAGGCCTTAAAATGAACGAACTCAAGTATTATAAATGAGTTGCTTCGTTTGATTTCTTTCTAATTGACAGAGATGATGATTCGAAAAATCCCGCTTTAATGGTTATTAGAGCTGGATTTTATAAAACTCGAATACACTTCAGTTTTTATTCTTTTTAATTTCATTTACGAATGGGTAACCTGTTAATTTATTATTTACAGAATTTGCCAACGGTTTGGAAATAAAGATGTCGCCACGAGCGCATTTATTCCTCTTCCTCTTTTGTGAATGCCCAAGTTTGTTTGAAAAGATTTTTTTTAGAAGAACATCGTAAACAGAAATTTATTGTTTTGGAATCCTCCTAAAAATTGCATTTAAACTAGAGCATGACATGAAAGCTTTTTTAAAAAAAAGACTTCGAATCAATAAAGGCTAACGCAATGCCTCAGAATTCTGATTCATTATTAATGCAAAGAGAAATATTTAATTTAGGTTGCAGAGCAATAAAGTCAATCAAAGCAACATTTTATATAAATCTCTTCTAAATATTTATCCCGTATTTTAGGCTACTTTGCTGATAAACTTGATGATGAAAGTTGAATTATTGTATTTTTCAATTGCTTTATTTATAAAATAAAGTAAAACATCTGTTTGTCGAATTTCTAAAGTACAAATTCCTTCAATGAATTACTTATTTTCCAGAACTATATGATGGCATACATAACTAATCTTTATCTTTATAAACTTTAGATTTCAGGAACATTTTTGGTGTCGACACGAGTTGATTGTTTTAAAATTTATATCCATCGTCTTTTATTTAGACGCAATTTTAAGAAAAGATAAATTCCTGAAGGTGAAATGAGAGATCATTCTTTATTTCTCGTAGAATGTTTCAATGATTTTTATATTTATTTGAGTAATAAAATATATGTCTTATCCGAAACAAAACCACAAAATTGCAGGGGGAGTCTTCAGCATTTTCAAGAAAATTCTTTGAATAACAATGATTTTAATCATCAAAAAATAAATGGAAGATGATGAAGATTATACACGTAAATGTACTGGGCAGACATTTAATATAAATTATTTAAACCTTGATGAATATATATGTGTATACAAGTGTATTTTGCAAATTAGAAATAGTTATTAATTAGATAACGAAGATTATGTATATAGTTTGCATCTTGAAAGCGAATTTTTAAGTTTATAGAATATATTTTCCTATCTCTCTGCGAAATTTGCATTCATTAATAGTAAAATACGCACATTTCATTTATTAGTATCATATTTGCAATTCACGGTCTTGCAACAAAAGTTTACTTCGGATCTATTGGTATTTCTTTAACTTCTTTTTATAAGCAACAGATGTCGCCACGACAGTTTCCCTATCAAGATATCTCATGAGCAGGTAAAAGTCATTCATAAGAAACCTAAGACCATTGTCTTACAACAGACCCAGCGATATAACAGACTCATTATATCAATAATGATATGAAAATAATGAAGTCAAGTAATGAGCTACCTTCCGTTGAATTAAATGCTTGTGCGTAATTGCAGTTCTCAATCGAAAAGACTGGTGTTAACAATAACTCGATACAAAAATCCATTATGAAATCAATTCTTTAATATATCTTATTGCACATTTTATATGCATTAAAATGGTTCACCAATCAAATAATTTAGAAATATTAATCGGCTAATGTTCAATTTCAACCCGGCCATCAGTCTAGGTTAGTTTTAAATTAAATGAAATTTCATAAAAATAATCCCCTAAACTTCGCCTTTTAAAAGTTACCCTGCGATAAATTTAACGATTCAAGGTTTGAGGGTTTAAAGCCAGTTTCAAGCAAAACAAGAACACAATTGTTTTTTACTGTATATGAGTTTCCTTTGGCGATGAGCTTGTTTACTGACTGCGACCGATTCACATCGAAAATTCATTATACTCTAGAAAAAGCTAATAAATCAAAATAATGTTTGAAATAAATATTGTTTATAACACTCAAAGTTCCTCTATATTTGAAAATATGGTGACATTAATGACAACTGTCATTAAAAGAACATGAAATAGTTGAGAAGGGCTATTTTGCCAGAACAGAAGTAGTTACAGCTATTACTGTTGTTTCTTGAAGAACACGTTAAAAATGAGTGAAAAATATTTATCCTTCACAAGCAACTCAATCGGGAAACATGTTTCTTTACACCATAATTTATGCAAATATTGACTTAATATCGGAAGAAACCTGTTAGTAAAAGTTTATCAGGAATAAATCATGAGCAAAGTATGTTTACTTTACATTTGTCATTTTTACGGAAGAAACTTCATGACACAGAAATATTATCAGAGTTAGATTTCTCAAATGAATCAGCTAAAGCTCACGACTGCAAAATAAACAAATGACGAAGAATATAAAGTATGCACGATTGCAGTGGAAATTCACAGCTCTTGTCTAGTTTTTATCACGACTTTTGACCTGCAAATGCAAATCTTTGAAGCCAATTTCTAACATTATACAAGAAAATGAGTCACCACTTGAGTTTCTTCTTCATGACATTTACCTTCATAAAAAAAATTAAGCATAAAGTGCAGAGTATCATTACAATAATTTATTTTCAGGAAACGTAAGATATTGAACTTATTGATATTATTGACTTATTGATATTAAACTTTCCTTTTCAAACCCATTAAATTTCTACAATCAAACTATTACATGAATTTGGAAAATTCGACTTTAAGATCAATCATACCAACAATATTTCATGTAATTATACAGGCGGCTTTCAGTTTTTTTTCCAAAAGTTGCACTGTCAAAAGTTGTGCATATTAACGAAATAATTAGTCACTTCACAAGGCAGTCTAAGTTAAAAAAATTATCAATGAAAATCGTTCAAATGTAAATATTAATATACCTCATATTGGAATTAATTCAAGCTCATTCGATGTACATTAAATGTGGGGCATGAATTTAATTTCGGAATCCACTGAAAGACAAATTCTACTTTTGTCGTGTGACTTTGACGTGACCTGAAATAACTATTCTGATCCGTATACTTTATTCAAACATCTGAACAGGCTCTTTATTTCCCATATTTCTGCACCACACCAACGTTAAAACATGAAACCTTTTGGCCCACTAAAAGTGCTTTTATGGACTCATTTTTTAAAGGCTTTTACTAAGTTCGAAATGTTTCATGTCTGTATATATGTATGTAAGGCTAGAATTTTGTGATTGATTTTTCACTCACTTCTTAATGCACTAGAATTCTGAAATTTTGTATATTTATTGGGTCTTGGTGACAATGCAAAAGTTTAATAATTTTAGAGCTCTCAATTCGCAATCGCAATTTTCTTTTCAAAAATCGCAAAATTGCGTTTGCACTCGATAGGATTCAGGGGTGCCATCAATAGTATTTTTGAGAACTAAAATACTTGTCACAGTAATTTAAATGTTTCAATAAAAATAAGTATGTCCTATTATAGATCTTTTCAAAGAAATTATTTCTGGAATTAAATAAAGCATAGATTCCATAACGTACGTTCTATCAGACCTTTTTCAATAAAATAATATCTTTAGTTAGATGATGTATGAAATATTAATAATACTGAATCATGACAAATTAAAGATTAAAAACTAGAAAATAATAAATATAAAAACACTTTCAGAAAAACGCTTTTACCAATGAATTAAAAAGAAAATAATAATTTTTCTCAAACATCTGGAAGTCAAAACAAAAATCATAAAAGCGTGAGGTGCTGAAAACAATAGGAGAAAGATATAAAACCACAATGATTATTATAAGAAACGAAATGTTATTAAACATTCTTCATATAAAATATATTATAAATATGATAGCAATTCTAATTTACTTACAGTTTTTCTACCTACGCCTCATGCTCTTAAGAGTTTTGTTTTGACCTACAGATTTTTGAGAAAAATTATTATAATCTTTTTAATGCATTGTAAAAGCGGTTTTTTTTTAGTTTTTTTATATTTATTTCAAACAACAATCTTCCGATCTTGCAATCAAGAGCCGACTACCACGTCATCACAACACTGCGAACACCTTTATTAATCCTCCGTAAATAGCAGCATCTAACAGATACGTATGCATTTTGTATCTATTAGCTGTTTTAAAGCATTACAATTTGAAGTTTTCTTACATTTATTGTTACAGTTATAAAGGAAATATTATAAAAACTGGATGAACATATCATAGAATAGATTTTACGTCTACGAGCTACATTGCAACTATTTAAGGATGATAATGATGGCATTAATGGAGGATTAAATGGAAAAGATCGATAACTAAAGACTCCCACAACCGAGGTTTTAAGTCAAAGACATACTAACTAATTGTCACTATTTTTCATAGCCTTTGTATTTCAGTTATATATCATTGATCGCCAGCTTTTTTTCATTATCACATTTTTAAAACTCTTCAGAATATTTCTTTTACTCAAGATTTCATGGCATGTCTTACCATTTATTCTATTAATTATTGTAAGTTCAATTATTAAAGAAAATTTTTAAAAGCAGCGTTTCAGTCTTATTCTTCAAAACTTTTGCCTTAATTGGGCATTTTATAAAAAGGACATTTATAGAAAATAGAAACTTCATGCTAGATAAAGAAGATGTTCATGGTATTCATCTAAATAAAGGGAGGTTTTAACAAGATGTGGAACTCGTTTCATGGGTTGGCGTTTATATATATATATAATGCATATACTACTGTGGTCAAAAAGTATCGGAATACTTCATTTAAAAATATATATGCTATGAATCATTTGTAAACTTTTATTAATTATTTCACGACTTCTATCAACGCATGGCAACACTCAGTATTTGATTTCATATTATCGTCTGAAAAAAATATTAATGGAATCAGAACTTTAATTATTTTTATTTTTCAAAATTTGTAATTGAACAAAGAACATTCATGCGATTGTAACTGCGCAAAGAACATGCATTAATTTTTTTGCACATTTTAAAATGTTGCAAAAGTTTTAAATTTATTAGTTATCAAAAGCAAGAGTATTTGTGTAGTGCTAAAGGTTTGAAAAAGTAGAAAGTCAATTAAAAATTCAAGGTAATGTTGATTGTTTCTTTATTTTCTTGATGCTGTGCATTATGAATTCCTCCCACATGGCAAAACTGTCAATAAAGAATTTTATTTGAGCATTTTGCGGCATTTCGGTGAAGCAATTCGTCGAAAACGACCTGAATTGTGGAGAAATGACTCATGGTCTTTCACCACGATAATGCCCTTTCTCACAGTGACATTTTTATTCGTGAATTTTTGACAAAAAATGCAACACATAAGCCCCACAAGCTCAATGTTCATCTAAAATTGTACCGTGTGACTTTTCTTTATTTCCACAGATGAAGCCGTCTCTCAGTGGCCACCTTTTTGTGTTTATTGATGCGATGAAAGACAATAATTCGCAATGAATCCCGAAGGCTTATCGCAAAAATGACTCTTCAGCAAGTTCTGAGGTTTGAAAAATCATTCACAGAAGTGCATTGCAATTGGAAGTGGGACTGTACTGTAAGACAATGAACCATATTGTTCGCAAAATTGAGCACCATTTCTCAAACAAAAATATTGCTTACTACTGTGAAAAGGTTTGTTTCTTCGTCGGATAGCTGTGTTTCTGAATGGAGAACGGTATATTGAACATTTGCAAGCCTTTACTCCTCTTGCCGCCTTATCTTATTTAACGAAACGCTCTATCAGTCGTAGAGCAATCTGGTAATGTAAATTATACACTATGTCACAAAAAATTCTCATATCGTGAGAAATGAAAACTGCCTCTCTGTAGAAACGGTACCTTTCTGTCTTCATTCGTTTGCAAATTATCATTTCTGAAAGTTGCTGTATACTTCTGAATCATCATGAGCTAGATTAACTACCAGGATGAGTATCTTAAAAGCTGTCTAATTTAACGATGACAGCTTTTAAATGAATATTTAAATTGTAGTTAAAAAGTAACTTTGGGGTTAATCGTTTGCAACACTTTTTATGGTTCCTTAAATTAAATTTAAATTGTAATTGGATTGGTGAGAAGAAGAACAGCACAAGTTCAAATTTCGCAATTTTTATATATATATCGGTTGTACAAATGGAGGGTTCGGGGTTAAAGTGAATCAAATTCATGTTTTGCAGTTTTTACACTTGTAGTGCAAAAGTGTAAAATTCTCTGGGTAATAATAATTCAAGACCCTTGTTTAATTTGCATCCAGCAAGCATCAAAAACGTTTAGAAATCTGTTGTTCGTCTTCACACATTTCGTCTTTAGTCACCTAAATGGCACAGTCTATTTTTTTTTTCTCTAAAAGGCCATTGTTTACTGAAGATCTGAGCATATATGTTAGATAGTTTTAATCTATTGGTAAGCAATACACATTTTTCTGCAATAATATTGACGAAATATTGTAAATGAAAAAAATAAGTTTTCGCAATAACTAATAATAATCATGATTCAGGCATAAAAATGTAATGTGATTAGTTATTGGATTATTATGTCCCAGCCTTTGGTTTAACCCTCTCATACCGAGCGAGGCGGTCCCGGGCGATCTAAAAATTTCCCCTTAACAGCGACAAAGGCCGTTCTGAGTCGGTTGGCTTCTTTTGAGAGGAGGTGAGGTTCTGAGATCACTTAGTAGATAAACGCGGTGGAGGACCCAATTATCCTTGCCAACCACAGCCCATTTCCGTGCGCCTTAAGGGGAGGTTATCGCATTTTGTGGAGTGGTGGGGAAAATGACCACTCAGGTTGGGAGAGTTCAATTTATGGCGCTTCCTTTCAAAAAGTCCCGGCTTTAATGGAGCTATTAGAAAAAAGTTGCATCGGGATTAAAGAGTTAAAACCCACTGGGGAAAAAGAAAACTCCAAACAATCAATTTGGCTTATTTGGAGCTTATTATCTTCATTCGCGTAGAAAACTGGATAATTTTTTTTAAAAAAATTCGTAGTCAAAGCGTAAACGACGAATGACGTTACTAATAAAATGTTTTTTCCCAAAATTATCCTTTTTTTATTTTGAAGTTTATGTGCCCTATGTAAGTTGTAAAGGAAGGGCTCAATTTTGCAAGTTCGCCCCGAATGGAAAAGGTTGCGGCTCATCCACTGGTTCTCCTATCTCATGGGCATCGTTCACTTTAACTTTGAACCCTCAAAATGTAAGTCTAAACATTGAGTGTAAGAGCAGTTCTATGGATACCAGCCTTCCTTCATTGGTTCCAGACACGTTTTTGAATGAGTATAGGAGAACAGTACCTGTCCAAACTTAATGCTTCATTACCTCGGATTCAGAATTTTGGTCTAGTTTTTTTTTTCTTCTCACCGCTTCGGTTATTTTAATCCTTTATTTGCCAAATTAACTGGACAGAAACTTCTCAATTTTATTTTGGCATTCCTTAGGTAAGTTTTGGTGCAGAATAAGCCCAGGAAAATGGATAAAACTTTTTTAATTAATTAAATTAGCTTAATTAATTTAATTGATAATTTAAAGAATTTAATTACTGCCTTCATATGCCATCTACTGCTTGCTATCGAAACTATATTGTTCGTGTTCGTATGAGCAATGTCAGGAAAAACGGTCAAATTCCAAGATGCAGGCGTGATTAAAGTAGTACTTTTAAGTACCGTCGGGAAATAAAGGGCTGAGTGATCTCCCGCGATTTACACTTTCCCTAAGTTTGCATCACAATTCCTCTGGTCCCTTGAAAAGTATAAAAGAGGAATAATACTGTACAAATGTATTTTCACTTTTTATTACTATAAACTTCAATAGATTGAAACGAACTTATTAAATTCAAGAAATTGAAGTACAGAACTTTTAGAAAATTTTAGCTAGTTTTTTTCCAATATTTTTTCCTATACCCAAAATAATTATCCATATATTCAAAATCATTATTTATATAATTAGTCATAAAAAGTTCTATATATATATATTTTTTGATGATCTGAGAAATTTTGCTGGACGCACTTCCTTTCTAAGACAAACATCAATTTCATTTCCTCCAACCAAGTGAAACCGAAACTGATTGGTTTATTATCCGTTTTAAAGGAAGATAAGACATGTTTATGACGAGTGGTCAGATTAGATTCATCAGAAACAGTTTCTGATCATCAGCACTGAATGTTGTTATAACATGTGATGTAAGATGATCATAATTCCAAACTCGGATATTGTTTCCTATTTGTGATTTTATCAAAAATAAAATAGCCTTTTCATCTTCTGATGCTGTACCTGAACAGTGCGAATTATTCGCATAAAGTGACAAATGAAAAAGTGAACGCTTTTCAATTTTCAAGGTTATATTCTCTGATAGAATTCCGTTTTCATACTGTTAAAAGTCACCTTGACTAGACCTCAGAGTCACTTTTGATTTTAAAATAAGTACCCCTGCAAACAGATTTTCTTGACAGGATAATAGAGCCAATGGACCACAAATGGGATAAATTTTAAAGTAAAAGAAATGGGTTTTGAAATAATATTTCATTTATTTAATGGACTTTTTTATAGAAGAGTCCTACACAAAAAGTGCTGAGCAAATGGGTTTTGTTGAATTTCGTAGGTAGAAGCCGGACGTGAAATTTTTGTTATTTTTACTGTAAAAAAGTTCCCGTAGATTTCTATTTGCAATTTATTTTCACAGCATTACTTGCACATATTTCAACACAGTGTCTTCAAGAATTTTAAACCAGTTTCTTCAAGGAAGTTTAAGAACTCACATGCTGCCAAAACGTTTTAATTCTGTTTGATGCTAATAGGGCTTTCTTGAAAAATAGCTGCAACATTATATTTATTTTAAGTGCTGAATTACAATTTCACTGTTTGTGAATGTAGTAATTATGTAAGGGATGTGTACATTTTAAAACAAAATTGCTTGTTAAACCAGGAAATATGTTAATAAAAGTTATGTTTGACCTGTAAAAGTGAAAACTGCCCTTGAAACTTTTTATGCAAAAAGGCATTCATTTTAATCTTTCTGAGAAACTATAAGATAAACAAAGAAATTTGACAGGGCCACTTTTGTTAAATTGTAATTTGTTTCATTTGTGATTGTTTGAATTTCCCATCCATTTTTGGCATTAAAACCTCTTGATTCGGGCAGAAACTGAGTGTCATATTAAACGGTGGATGATCATTTGATAGCTATTGTTACTCTGCGGGGAAAAGTTGACCCCCCTAATGGCTATCGAGAGACACTGTAGTCAATGACAATTCAGTCTGACAGAGTGAAAAAAAAGTCACGCCATTTGAAATAATGATAAATAAAATCCTCATGTATTTCAAAGAAATTAATGCATTTGATCAGAATATAGTCTATATAAATACTTACGTTGTGCGGCTCCCAAAAATCGCGTTATTTGGCTATATAGATAATAATAGCAAACAACATCTATAGCAAACGATGGATCATGTGATTTCACGTCCAAACGTAAATTCGTTATTGACATTGGGAAGAAAAAAAATTCTGAAATAAAAAAAAATTGCTATTAATTTTACGATAAATAATTTGTTCTCTAGAAATGGCAAAAACCTAAATTATTTGGAATAACAATTTTTGAAAAAGAGTGAGTGTAAATTAAATATTTAAAAAACTTCTAAATCTGAACTTATTTTAACAAAAAATGTGTATATAATGCTTATATAATCTGAACTTATTTTAACTAAAAATGTGTATATAATGCTTATATAATCTGAACTTATTTTAACTACAAAAGAATAAATACGTATGAATAAAGTATTTTTAATCCTGAAATATTTTTTCCTTCTGACGATATTTTTAACATTTGATGCGATTATAGCTATTAAGCTCAGTCATAAATGTTTTTTTCTAGGATGCAGTGTTCTCATTGAAGCGAACGAAGCGAGCAGGATTTGCATAGTAAATATGGGAGGATTGCTACTCTTTACTTATAGGTATCGGCGATATACTCAATACTTCTGGGAGGTTAGTGAGCAGGGGGCAGAGCCTCCCTAGTTTTAAATAATATTAATGGATGTGTGGAGAAACCGTGAGACACTTATGGTCTCGTAGCCGAGATCTTTCAGGAGTAGTAAACGCTTTTGTTGGTTATAATATTCACCCTAATAAACTGGATCACATTCATAAAATGCACTTGAAATACGGATTCGATTTATCCGACTGTAGGCCCCTAGTACAGTAAATATATATCCTAAAACACGAAAATATGATTCGAACGATGGTTCAGGATAATCTTCAGCATAAAAGATGCCATAATGAATAAGACATAATCGCACCAATTTTTCAAATCTGACAAATTCGAACTTAAAAGACATAACTTTTACTCCAAATAATAGAAAATTTAAAAATTGAGGTAAGAGAAAATTCAATAAAATGTAAAAAATGAAAGTATTCGAGATTTGAAAAATAGGAGATTTCACTCGAAAGATAAATTTACTAACCAATTAGATGAGCAGATGTCCCTGTTTAGCCGGTATAGTGCCAAATTTTGCCTGTTTGTGCCGGATTGGACAAGTGTACCGGATTTATTCCGAATATATATCAAATGTTCCAGATTGTCCTAAACTTCGCTTTTAAAAAATTATATACATTAGAAAAAAGTTTTTGTTAATTAAATCTAGTTAAAATAAAAGTGAGTTATCCTTCCCAACTTGTTGAGCTCGGGTTAGTCTTTCCGAACTTTAGAACTCCAAATTTATATCTAAAGTTAAAGCGATTTATTGTGGGAATTTTTTGCTACAGAGGCTGTCTTTTCCCTTTGTATCTGATTTAGTTGGTTCTTCAGTTTTTAGTAAATAAAGGAAGATCAACATGATTTTTTTTTAAGTTGGCTTCTGAAGAATTCCTCTTCACAACTTACACTACACATAGAAATTATCGCCCTACCATGCCAATGTGGATGAGTCATCCGGAAGGGAAAACAGAAAAGGAATTATTTGTTTCTATAACAATTTCTGCTTTTATTTTGAAAATATTTAACAACGATTAACTGTATTTCTGATTTTATTAATTTATTTATTTTTATTTTCCTCAATACCCAGCTCGCCTCCCGCTAGCGTAGATTTTCAGATTGAAAATCAGAAAATTATGTTTCTATTCCCGTAGAAATCTTAATTTGATTTCCTGATTGAAAATCAGAAAATCTCCTCACTTTACACGCAATACAGTAGATTCAAGCTCTCATTAATCGCAAAATAATAAGATTTTATTCAGATTGCTTTTAGATTTCAAAACTCTTGGCGCTCAACGGTTTTTGTTCCTTGCTTTTTTTACATATATAAAAATTACAAATTGGTTGTTTGGATATCAATTATTTACAAATTTAAAATTCGATGGAAACGGGTGGAGATCAAGACAAAGACTAATAAGGATAATTGTACCTCAAATTTAAAGAAAATTACAAACGTGGATCTTAGCTATTTTAAAACTGAACTGAGGAAACGCGCTAAAGGTATGACTAAAACCATCGCTAAGTCGAAAGTGAAAATGGAAAATTAACTCATTCCAGGATTTTTTTTTTTTTCCTCGTTGATACAAAACTGTGGCTTAGTTTATCAGTTTGAATAATCATTGTTTGCTCCATAAAACTAACAAACATTCTTTCATCGGTGTGGCTTTGAAACTCCACGAAACCCGATATAAATAAGGATTTCATTGCAGGATATGCATCACCAATCTTCCTTAGTTTTTAAAACCGAAAGCGAAGAGGTCCTTTCAGCCATTAATAATTATTACGGAATTAATGCTGAATAACTTAGCGGCAAACTATTTAAAAGCTCGATTTAGTTTCGTTATATTAACTTCCCATTTCAAAACAACACAAGGGTTATTTTGGGATGGACCTCGTAACTTTGAACCACGGCCAGATGAAGAAGATGCCGCCTGTGCTGGCACTCCCATCTCCAAGTTTTTGCAGGCGGTTGGCCCATGATGTCTGGTTCAGCAAAAGCCAGATCCACGTACACGCGGAACTTCAGTTGAATCAGTTTCGAACCTGTTCCAGGTTATTTTATCCAGATAGTTCCTATCTGGCCTAGAAGCTGAAACTTTACTACTAGGCCACCGTGGCCTTTGGAAGAATATACGATAGCGGAGACAGGAATTTTAAAATTATAGAAGAATATGAAGTTTGAATAAGAAAGAGAGAACATTTGTCTTAAACCACTTTCGACATAAAAAATGCATAATAAAAAATTAATTAAATTTTAGTTTAAATATATTTTGCATGAAACGATCCTTTAAATATGAAATAGATAAAGGGAGAAGTCATACTAGACCATAAGAGACTATAATAAAAAGCGAGATCATCCGTAAGATTTGAGATAACAAAAGCAAAACTCCGAATGTTAGTACGTACAAAAATCATTAAAAGCATTTCATTATCTACTAATAAGCATTTAGAGATTTCTTAATAGAATTTGTATATTTTTCTTTTGAAAAAAACAGAAAATTATTGGTAAGAGAAATTTATGCAATAGGATAAGAAAGATTTAATTTATTTAGCTTAATTAAATTAATAAAAGAAACGAGAAACACCAAATAACATTCCAAATTTGTTCTTATCTCTTCGAAATTAGTAGGCAATTTGTGGAAGACGTCTTAAAAATGCAAAGAAGATTTTAACTGCCAAGTACGTAGTACGTACATCGAATATCACATTTTTAGGCTTATGAACTAAAATTTAATCATCAATTAGCTTTATAATTTATACAGAATTATTAGATAGCAAAGAAAATAAAACTGTTGAGGGATTAGAGAGTGCACTGAAATGAAAGTATTGAAAGTAACAGAATTGAAAGTAAATATTTAAATTGAAATGTTATGTCAAACAATGAAAGTCATTATTTGAGTTGCCTTAATTTGAGTCGGCTAAAAAAGTTATTCGATAAAACCATCAAACATTGGATAATATTTGACTAGTATCTGTACAGATAATTAACTTATTAAGCTTCCAAGGCGATCAGATTTTAAAATTTTAGTGTATAAAAAATATATCGTCAATCAGCTTCTTGTTCTGCTTTCATGCAGTGAATTTATTACAAAAGAAAATAATGAAAAATTAGAATGTAAAAATTAAAGAAATTTCGTCACATGTTTTTCTATTAAATACACTCGGCTACGCTATAATCAAAAACTGTCACTCTCTCCTCCTCCTTCTTTCCCTAAGATTTAAAAAAGTATTTTGCCTGGAAGTATATAACCTTCCCTGAAGCGCGTGTTTACAGGAGATTGTGCATAGTATAATGTGAATCGTATTAATACTTATATCATTCTTTTATAAATATTTAAATGAATTTTTATTTATATAACTTTTTCTTGGTCCGAAGCTCATAAATACAGATTACATAAATAAAAGTTGCATTTATTTTTGTAAAACAACGCCATATAAATATGTAAAACGATGCACGATATAAGTACCTCGTTCATACGCGTGACTGCTGGAAGATTAACCCCTTTCCCTACGATTTTATTTAACCTCCTAATTAGATGACACCACTCATTTGAGATATTTTTTATTATTTCATTCTATTTAAGATGGTAAAGGATACTCGAGACGTTTAAGCGTGCCCAAGTAATTTTGTATTTAAAATAAATTGTTGCGTTGAATTTATTAACAATTTCAATTCGTGTTGCTTCAAAACGGAACGTTAATATAAATAAACTAACTATACAAAATTTCTAACTAACAAAAATTCTGCAATTCGATGCACGTGTTAGACATCTTGTTGTAAGCGAAGGGGTTAAGACCAAAATGTTGGTGTACCGTTTTCGCCACAAACACCATAAAAGCAAATTCACCATGTGTTTTTTTACTTATTTATTTTCTTGGCGACACAAACACCATGAAAGCAGAATTCACCATGTGTTTTTTTACTTATTTTCCTGGCGACACAAACACCGAAGACAAATATGGATACAAGTATGACATAGATGAGACGATGAAGACGAAATGCATATACACCACCATGCTGGTGGAGGTCTCCCCACTGGTCCTCTACCGGCCTTACACCCTTTTTGGGTAGGCCGGGCCAGTGTGGGTATTTTTACGCCACACCAACGGGGGGACGTTCGGCCACTACGTATGATTTAGCGTGCAACAGGCCCCATACACGGCGGATTTTCAGTGGAATCGGGTCTCGAACCTAGAACCCTCTGGCTCCAAAGCCGAGACCTTACCACTAGGCCACCACGGCCTCTAAATGAGATGTAACACAGTGCATTTATTGCTTTTATTCACCTAATAGTACATTTTCAAACAGATTCTTCATCTTCCCGAGATGGCATTTACATCCCTGGTGTTCTTCCGGTAACTCACTACAGGAAAGGCATTTTAACACTTGGGGACTAAGTGTTTCCAAGCACAGATATTCTCTTAGCATTTCATTTAAGACCATTGATTCACTGTTGAAAATTGTATGTTTTGATGAGCACTATCGCCTCTTAAAGTTGTTCTATCCTTTTTGTAACACCCTGTATTTCTAAAATTTTAAAGTGATTAATTGCTTTGTTGAGTCCAAAATTAGAAATTATGTTTAGTTAGATTACCGCCCCTTACTGAAGCCACCTGAAGGTTGTTCGGAGCGGACTTAGTCATTTTGTCCGTATAAAAATGAAAGGGCGAAACTTGAGAGTTGATAATCTTGGAGTTCCAAAGATCATAATGACAAATATAAGGTGTGCTCGAACCGTTAACGGGAAAAATAATTGATTTAATTAAAAAAACCGAAATTCTGCCAACAGGTCAGAGCGGCGATCAGAAGCGAAAAGAAATTTCACAAAAATTATGCTTTTTTTCAGCGTGTTTAAAATACTCTATCATACTTGAATATTTTTAAGATCATTTAATAAATCTTTATTTTAATTGGTTGAAATGCCAGCATTTGATGGTTTTAGAAAAGCCTCATGGAAATTTAGTTCTAAAAGTTTCCAATTGGCTTGATGTACATATGCATACAGGAGCTTACGGAGTTTGAACCTATTTATTTAGACATTTTGCGATATTTCTTCATTAACTTCTATGCTGATGAATATCTACATTTCAATACCTAAAAGAGAAAATATAACATTTAAAGTTGCTATTGAAACTTTTTACTGAATGGCAAGTCAACTTTCATCATTTGTAGTTCACCAGTAAGGTTTGCTACTCATTTTCTTTCATATATTTTTTCTGGTGAAATGAACCAAAACCTTCCGGCATACACACATATGCTTCTTTTGAGTACAAATCGACCACAATGCCATTGTGGTAAAATCTCGGCTTCAGAATCTCAAAAGGAGTTATGGTCCAAGACTGGATTCCAGAAAAGCTCTGCCTTGCATGCAAGTCCGCTGCATGTATCTTCTTGTGTCGATAATGTGATGGAGAATTTCAGAAAGGGATAAGACCTTGAGTACATTAGCTTAAAATTGCGATGGTCATCCCAAACAGTCCTTCTGTACTTCAAAATATGATATTAATCTTAAAATTAGCCAGCTGTCTTCGAGTGGGAAAATTAATATTTTTCCGAGATATTTTACAATGAAACGGCGAAAAAATTCTTTTAGTTTAGACATTAATCTAGCTTAGAAATAAACATATTTTCGAATCCATTCATCATATGGACGAGTTTTCTGTTTTGTTTATTTACATTAAAATGCGGTAACTACGTAATTCTGGTGTAATGTTAACGGGTCTACGGGTCTATTCTGGTGCCCTCGGTTGGGTTGGGAGACGTCACTTTTTCCGCAAGTTAACAACGGGAAAAGTGACGTCTCTCAACCCAACCAGGGGTATTAGAATAGACCCCTTCATCAATGGAATCTTCAAAGCTGAAACCAAAAAGCTATGGCCGTGGGTGAATGTAGAAGTTTCCCGACTCCAGTTAGTAGTATATCCTCCGACCATAAACATATTACAAAACGTTAAACTCTAACGCTTTGCTAAAATTAAAGATAACGCAATGAAAGAAACCACGAGAAAGGTTTAAGGCAATTTATTTCACAAAACACAACAATATATATCAATGACAATAGACTGTTGCTATATCGTAGAACAGAACTAAAACAAAGCAGAACAACTAAAAATGCAAATTACAATAGAAGTTCGAAGATCCTAATGGGGTTTGAAGAAGTAGATCGGGCTCCAACATGATACAGTTCTCACTACGCCACAAAGCCATGTAAATAAAGTCAACATTTTTAATGTAAGTAAACGAAACAGAAAACTTGTCCATAATGGACTTTCATTTTTACATATGTCTTAGGAAGAAGATGAAGAGAAGTGAATTTAGGCTTTCTTCACTTTTTCATTTGGCAACATTATTAATCGGGTTTTCTTTAAGTCATAGTTGAACGGCTTAAGATAGTTCTAGAGCTCTGATAGATGTATCCTCGGTATAGTTAAATTCAATAACATTTACCGTTTATTATTTGTTCTTGAAATGTTATATTTTCCAGCTATTTCTATGTATTGAATTGTGTATCAGTTGCAAAGTTTTGAGTGAATTGTTAATATTTTGGTGCTGCAGTGGTGATTTAAATTTAGTTAAAGAACTTAACTTGTGACGTATTTCAAGTGATTATGTGCCCATACAAATTCGGTACATGGCACAAGTTGAAGTAACCATGTGTATGATATTAATAGCATCTTGAATAACTTGGAAGTAAGTTATTTATCTTGTTTATGTTTGATAAAAATTATTCTTGTATTTAAATGAACTCAATGGCAACTCTAGTTGACAGTCCGTCTAAAGTTAAGACCTACCAGAACACAATAGGTAATGTAAGACTTCTTCTGCGTGACTTTAGGCATTAGAAAGAATTCCTTAAATGTGAACAACTTTAAATTTAAATAATTTCTAATGCACCAAATACTTTTAAATGCATTAAGATCACATTAAGGACGTTTCTTGAGCTAATGATACTCTCGGTAGCTTTCCTATTACTGTCAACTTGAGTTGTAATGTCATGACCAATAGAAAATTCGTTTGCAGACTGTGATAACAGTGGACAACAGTGAAAGACGGGACGTCTCAAAATAACCATTTTTTAAAATCGGACATTTTAAAAAGTATTAGCGTTTATCTTGTTATAAATGTGCTAAAGGGTTATTACATTATTTAAATTTTATTTTTGTATCAGCAGGGCACTCATACATGACTTTTTTTTCTCAATCGCCAAAAATGTGTTTAGTTAAAATGAAGGAACACATTGTTAGCTCTTCAGAACATTCCAAATGCTTTCGGATATATTTGACAATGCTAAGGAGAGATTTCAACTCTTCAGTGGTGGAGATGGAGTGCATGTTGAATTTTCGATAAAGGTTGATCAATCTTTTTTTTTTATATAATTCCATTTGTAATCGTGATTTAGTTGCAAAAATAACCTTAATTGTTTGCTTTTAATCTACCAAATTGGAAAGTTAAGATTTTGGAATGTCCTGAACATGCAAAAATAAAATTTAGTGTATTTTAAATGATAGAGACTTGAGTTTAGCTTTAAAAAAAAATTTTCCCAATTCACAAAAATAGGCACTTATTTTTAAACACACCGTATTATTCGAAATAATTTTCAATTTGTTACGACGTACAGAATGCGCATACGAAAGCCACTTGTGTGTTTGGATTAATGGGTGTCGAGGCAAATCGGAAATGATCGATGCTTTTAAAGTTAGTTTATTACAGCTTTATTTGATGCTAACTTACAAAATTACTTAACTGCCAAGAAATGCTATTTTTCATAATTTAACAGTATTTAAATTTATCGAGGTCATCGGAAGATAAAATCTTATAATGTTATGCTATGTTGAGAGCTAATTTTTACCTCGATGCCTATTTCACATGCAAATGAAGCTTACACTTTCTATTTTAACGTTCAAATTGGATACCAGGGAAAGAAAGCTGATTTTTGCATTGAATGTTGAAGAGTATAGAGAAAGGCTGGAAGAGATTTCAGCATGTTGCTATCAAATCTTTAGGAAACGAGCTATAAAATATGTATTCCAAGAGACCACTCCATGAATTCGTTTTGCTTCTAATTCAAAAATATTCAATACCTTTGAAATCTCGCCCAGAATAACATTACTCAATTTTAAGGAATCCCCCTTTAAAGTCCCACGAGAAAGTTTGATTTTTGCTCAGCAGTCGTTTTCTTGGACTATTGCAGACTGTTGAATTGCCATCTCCTATTATCATGCATTTTTAAAATTTGTCACTTCACATTTCTAGTGGGTTTCGGAAGTCACGATCCACAATTGATAATTTAATGTCATTAGAAACGGATATTCGCGTTGCTTTTTTAAAACTGAATCATCTAGTGTCTATTTTCTTCGATATTTACAAATCATATGATCGTACCTGGAGGTATGGCATCATGAAAAATCTATACGATCTTGGTTTTAGAGGAAACTTACCTATATTTGTTCAAAACTTTTTAAAGCAAAGATTTTTTAGAGTCCGGATGGGGAATACTTATTCCAATATTTTTTGCCAGGAAGAGGGTGTTCCTCAGGGCTCTGTCTTAAGTGTGACCCTTTTTGTTTTAGCTATCAATCCCATTTTATCAGTAATCCCATAAACTGTACAAAAGAATCTTTATGTTGATGATTTGTACATTTCTTGCTATGCTCGCAACATGCAACTCATAGAAAGACAGCTTCAGACAGCCATCAACAATATTGTTGAGTGGTCAAATAAAAGCGGGTTTACTATTTCTGCACAAAAAACAATAGGCATACACTTTTGCAAACGTCCTCTTCATCCTGATCCAGAATTGTTTCTGAGTGGTGTCCCTATTCGCTTCCAAGATAACTATAAATTTTTGGGTATAGTATTTGATAAACGTTTGACTTTCCTTCCGCACATTGCCAGCTTACGGAAGAGGTGTCTTCGATTATTAAATATTTTAATAACTCTATCCAATACTTCCTGGGGAGCAGACCGCTCATGTTTGCTTCGTGTTTATCGAAGCGTTATCCGGTCTATGATAGACTATGGAAGTGTAGTATACGACTCTGCTCGACCTTCTTACTTGAAACGCCTTGATTATGTTCATCATCAAGCTCTAAGGCTGTGTTTAGGGGCCTTCCGAACATCTCCTATACCTAGTTTATATGCGGAGGCTTTTGAACCATCATTATCATCTAGAAGAGATAAATTGTCTCTTTCTTATTACTTTCGTATTCTGTCAAACCACAACCAACCTTTACGTGGGACATTATTAAATGGCAATAATAATCGCCTCTTCAATGCCCGCCCCTCATGCATCCCTCATTTTGGACTGCGTATGCGTAATATACTTCCAGACACTTTTCATGATGTAAAGATTCACACAAATGATTTTTGTGGCCATCCTCCATGGATGGAAAACAGCTCATCTTACATTAACCCTTTTGGAAATTTTACCAAGTCAGACTCCAATAACTCGGTTTTAATTTCACTTTTTAATCAACATCGACAATTTTATCAGTCTTATCAACCAGTTTTTACGGATGGTTCCAAATCCTTGAACGATGTTGGCTGCGCATTTTTTACTAATGGTCACATCGTCAGTTATAAACTACACTCTTTAACGTCTGTTTTCTCTTCCGAAATTACGGCTGTTTATTTTGCACTCAAGTACATTGATGTGCATGACATTAGAAAATCCATTTTATACACGGATTCTATGAGTCTTCTGGAATCTTTACGTAGCTCCTCAACTCGTAATCCACTCATTAAAGAAGTTAGACTTCTATAGGCATTTACTTTCAAAAGGGGCTCGGATTCTATTTTCATGGGTTCCCTCCCATGTTGGCATTACTGGAAATGAATTGGCAGACAAATCTGCAAAATCGGCTACAGAATTCTTGACACGACCAATTGTTTATGCTGATGTGCGATCAGCCGTCAATCAGTGGTGCCATTGCCAGTGGCAGGAAAAATGGAATATGGAAACAAATAACAAGCTCCATGTCATTAAACCGGTTCTCTCGCATTGGGTTACGAAACTTAACAGACGCTGTGATGTCGTGTTAACTAGACTTCGTATTGGGCATACACGACTGACACATAAATATTTGCTCTTTGCGGAGTCTCGTCCAACATGTAGCCATTGTGGTGACATACTGTCAAACACATCTTAACAGACTGTGTGGCTGTTAATAGACGTCGGTTGAGGTACTTTCGCTCAAGCAGTTTCGATTTATCATTTTTATTGGAACAAATTCCACATTTTAACCTCTTCATGTACTTGAAGGACATTGGTGTTTTCCATGATATTTAGTTTTCTTATCTTTTTGAATTGATCTTTTAAATTTCTTGTTTTAGTATCTTTGTAGTGTCGGTTCATTCATATCACTTTTTTACTTGGATTTTAACTAACGATTCTTTTAAGCACTTATTTTCTGTACAGATTCTTGGTTTTCGGCGCAGCTTATCCCATTCGAGGATCTTGTGCCAAGGAAAGTCAAATCAACTTCAACTTCTTCACATTTCTAACGAGAAAAGCAGATGCCATCGAGATTAACTCTCCTGTTGGGTATCCCACGATTTCAGCAGGCTAATGTGTACCTTTCTCAAAGTTATCACTGCCTAACGTTATACTAATATAAAATTGCGTATCTATAATTAGCATCGTTATATAAAAGTATTTCGACATGTTTTCAGAGGTTTTCCCAAAATGACGCTTTAAAAGTTCTGCTGTTGGAGAGTTAGCAATTTCTTTCAGCAGATGTATCTTTCGAAAGTGTGTAACTTCCGAATGATTTCTAACATTAGATTTCGATATTTTAAGATTTTTTTTAGTTCTAACTCATTAAATGCCGAGTTGATTGGATAAGTTGCAGCACTTTTCCTTCATCAATTTTTACTGTTTTTTTTTCATTGTAGCGCTCCTTTAACCTGATTCTTATAAAAAAAATTTAGCAAAAAAAAACTTTAGCACTGCTGAAATTTTAAAATTTCTACATATCCAAGTTTTCATTAAATTGTATAGTATTTTTATCGCTTTTAACTATAAATGGTACATTTATTCTCTATTCCAATCCCAGCGCTAAAAAATAGTTTTTGCAGCAATCATACACTTTCTTTCGTTGAAGAAAGGGTACGTTTTGAGCTTTCAAGTTATGTAATGGAACTGAGATTTAGTGAAATGACCTACGATTGAACGAATGTATTCTCATTTATTGGAATGAAATTGAAGTATTTTCTATTTATTCAGTTGTTTAAATCTGATTATAGTATCAAACGGATTTTTATATCTCCCTTTAAATGTAATTTACATTCCCATTTAGTATTCTTTGCAAACTACTTGGTGAAAAAAATATGAATATGGAGATCACTTGCATTTAGATGCGAATTACTACTGCGGATATGGAACCCTTCAAATGCTGCAGAATTATTGCCGGTTTTTCCTAGATATTCTGGCGCTAGAAGGCAAACAAGTGGCTAAAAGATGACGTCGATGTTTAGCGAATAAATTTTTTTAATATTACTTTTTTGTGTAAAGTATTACGAAAAATGTACGAGATAAAAATCAATACATATTTATGATCGTTTAGTAAATAAAAGAATTCCAGATCGTAAAACCATGAGCAAAATTACATTTCAAATTAGGGCATTAAGCACTGGAAGTTTAGAAGAAAAGATACAATGGCCTACGTTTATATCTGTTGTGAAATGTTTTGAATTTTACATATTTATTTCTTTGTAAAAGGAGGAAGGCAATAGAATGTTTTAATATTCTGAAACTCATAGAACACTGGTCTCCCTCTATAAATTTTCCGGAACAACCGATTTCTCCCAACTTCTTTAGGGCTTTCGAGCTTAACCGGGAAGCTCCAGCGACTGTTCCCACATCGCCAATCAGTGAAGTCAGTCGCTGTGATTAGCTGAGCAGAAAACGATTAGTGAGGGTGAAGAAAAAACTGTAAATATAAAAGGATAGACTATAGAATATTCGATTGATTAGAGAAGAATCAAGTTCTATTGAAACTGAAACTCGGTAATTTGGGGCGTCTCGAATAATGCCTTCCACAGAGCGAATAAAGTAAGTTTTTTTTACCCTGGAATAGTAATGTTGAGTCAAATTGACTCGTCTTCCAATAAAACTGCAAAATCTATGAAATAACGTTGCCAGTTAATCTTCTTAAACCCTGTAATGGTAAGACTATTTGTGTGTTCATTGTCATCTCCCTGGGAATTTTATTTCTTTCAAATAACTTGTTACCTATATATCGTTCTATTGTAACTGTTTCCTTTTGTTGGTGCCTTTTGTTTAAGAGGTGTTTAATTAAATAAGTATTGCAAAATTGGAAGCTGTTATGGTAAAAGATGCTTATAAAACTTGATAAATTTTTAAGTCAATTCGCGGAGCAAAACACCGCAATAGTCGGTTGCATTTGGAATTTTCTAACCTAACTCTTCAGAATAAAGGCTGTTTTTAGGTTGATATCTTGGAGCATATATGTAAAGATTTTTTTTGAGTTCCCTTCCCAAAATATGAAATACAGTTGCCCGTGGGAAAGGTACGGTGCGTCTACTGGCAGGATCATTGAACTTCAAATTCAGCTTCATTAGTTAATTTCAAATGAATGTAAAAAGTCCTAAAATTTCTAACTTCATAGGAAGGTTGACCATATTTAATTTTTAGTGTTATTTATCTTTAGCAATGCGGGTACCAAATTACTAAGTTCAGAAGCTTCTGAAAATTCCTTCTGGAACTTTCGGATTGAAAATCTAAAGTATTGGTTACCAGTAGCCTAAAGCGAAGTATTTTAATGCTTCTTGTCGTTTTCAACTAGTGTTTTTTGCACTTTCCCCGTCTCTAGAAAGTAAGAATAGGCCTTCAACACTGCAACAATTTTGTCCCCCGATTTCGGCAGATGGGGTACTATTTTCAGTTGAATCCCGCGATTTCCGCAGGCTAGAATTTAACTTTTGCTGTTATAGAGTTTATAAATAATTATTCACTTCTATTCAAAAGTATTTGGACCTAGCTGAAAACGTTCATCTAAATAGGTTTAAAAAATCTTGAGTTGAGGGTTACATCCTGTAATCAATACTTTTGGATCATCAGGAACATGAGTGCTAAATCTTGTCCGCATCCGTCAAGGAATGTGCAAATGCATTATTCACACAGAATATGGATTATATTATATGGATAGTCTCGGGAAATTGCTAGTTCCAACCTTTGGGAAAGGTGGGTTAGATGAGCACGATCCATGATCACAATTTATGATCGGAAATGCATCTAAAATATGCTAGAAAGCACGAAAATTAGAAATTATACGACCATAATTAGTGAGGCCTAATTATTTGATATAATTTAAGAGATGGAGTCCTAGATACATTGAATGTCGAGACGTTCGAAAATTCCTTCATAGGAAGTAATAAATTCTTGACGCAGCTTATGAACACGGTTGAAATGGATTTTCTGCGACATTAACTGTAGTGATAAGGGAGTATTGCTATTGAGATCCCTTTTCGAGGTATCGGACGCTTTGTACACCATACAATTTTCGGCCGCCCCTACAAAAAGTGTGTAAATACGGCGAGAAAGGATAGCATGAAATAGACACCATGCCCAATCAATGACGTCCAAAAGACCTGTTCAAATGCTCTTTAATATTTTAATGAACACTCTAAAGGTATACTATTTATATACAAAGTCTCATCCCGAGCTGAATTTCCTAGTTTCTCCCTGCTCTTGTGAGAAACTTGATCGCGCCTTTCATTTTCCATGGCGTTTAAGTAACTTCAGCAGAATTCAAGCGCATCGATTTTAAGACACATTATGACCAAAATTGACATTCGAATACCCTTCCCCGAAGAGGATAAAACAAAACTATTTTTGCACGTCAACGTCAAATGTAGTGATCCTTTTCGACATGAAATTATTTGAAGAGTTCGATCGTGCTGTATGGAGCTCAAACGGTTGTTATACCAAATTTCTAAAAGATATAAAATGCCAATATATCAATGTAAACCACATTTATTTGGAAACATAATGATTTAACATTTGAGAAGAAATCGGTTTAAAAAAAACCAATATCATGCACAGTATAATATGGAAAAATTAATTTTTAGTTGTAATGGAATTTTAAATTCATTGGAAAATGTATACTCTAAGTTTACACGTTTCGGCTTTGAAATGTTCTTGGCGACATTAAAATAATTCCTTAAAGGTGATAGCTAAACAATTAGTTTAATCGTGTTCTGTGTGCCAAACCATCAGATAAATTGTGATTTTTTTTTTCCATTTTCAGGTCCAATATTCACTTACGGAAAGGATTTTGACATACGACGTAGATGTTATCTGCATCCCTTGTCAACACCCTTCAGGCCAGCGACGTGCGTGTGATTTCCATCAAGTCCGACGCCATTGTCAAAAAATTTAGCATTTTGAAGTTGCTGCCTCATTTAAACATTTGTCTTTGCTACCTAAGCGAAGGCTTGTCTGTAGCATGGAATTACGAAGTCTCCGTGATTCAATTATCTGCTCGTTTACCGGTGATGTAAATTCTTTTATGGTCTTTTATCACATTGGACAGCAACAATTTAAGATGACATAATTGTGGAATCTTCGCTCAGAACCGTTTGTATGGCTTATTCGGAGATGTAGTTCTACTCGCTCAGAATAATTTTAAGCTCTCGAATTGTTCGAACCATCTTAAAAGGTAGAACTTAATTATGTCATATAAACACGAATAAAAAAAAATGACAAAGTTTTCAGACAAAGGAATGTCTATGGAACTCGAAGTGAATTTCGGCTGCTACTAAAAGAAAGTTGAATCTTTTATTTGATCCGTAACCAAACAGTTTCGAAAAATTTTCCAAAATTTATAAATTTTAATGTATTTCTTAACTTTAATTGTTCTATTTCTTACCGCATCTTTTGCTAATTTTGGTGTAAATTAACCAATAATTTTCTTATTCACACAACGAACATTATTGATAATTTTTACAAATCACTTTAGTTAAATCGTAAGTCGTTTCCTGTGGACAGTTTTAACTCTTGCTGCTCTATTTTCTTCAAATGTGAACAAAAACGCACAATTCGAAGTTGTCAACTTTGATGCGTAGTGTATACACCTAAAATATTTCCAAACAGTGATACAATTTCTCTGTTGCCTTATCTACATTTTCTTAGAAAAATCATTATGTATGTTAAACCATAAGACAAAGAAATATATATGGCTGATTTATATTTGGTCTAAAACCAGCACGAACTTGTATGGAGTGATATTTACTCATTGTGTAATTAAAATCCAGTAACAATTATAGCGAGCAGTTAGATGTAATCAAAAAAATTAACATAAATTTTTTTAAAGGCACGAATATAAAATTAAACAGTCTCGTGCTTAAATGAAGTTTGAAGAAAATTCAGGCGAAATTTAATTCATAATTAAACAGTTGAAATTTCATCGTATGACAATTAACAATAAATGTAATTCGTATAGTTATCGAAATTCCAAATTTCTATAAGTAATTCGGTTACCTTTTCTTAATATAAATCTTAATGGAAATCACGAGGCCCGTCCCAAAATAGCCCTCGTGCTGTTTCAAATTGGGACGTTAATATAACTAAACCAATAGAAATAAGTTACAGTTCTATCTCCCCAAATCGGATTTTATTGTATCTAACTTCGACATATTAAAAGTGTGTTTTTGACTGAAATAATTTTGTATAAAATTGGCATATAAACCCAAGATCGTTTCTCTGATATCCGGCGAATCAGGGTATTAATATTCAGCACCCCATTAACTGTTTTAGCGTTACTTGCCGAAAATGCGATTTGAAACGATTTAACCCGGCTGAATCTACCAACCCTGCAATATACATTTATTCCCTATGAGATGTAAATTCAAAATCTTGCCCCATAAAGTACTATATCCATTCTGTAAAGAGTTTGAGGTGTAAATTTCACATATCTATCGAACTCTGAATTCAAAGTTTCGCTTGCAGGCAGTTTCCACTTTTCACACAGGTTGTATCAAAAGTTAAATCATTGAACAATGTTAACGGCGTATTATGGAACGTCTCGGGGCGGGGGGGAATACCATATGTCGATACACAAGTTGTTCAAACAATAAAATTAATTTTTAAAGTATGTTTGAACAACATGCAGACAATTCATTTGAACTCCGAAAACATTCAAAATTCCGTTTTCTCGTTTCAAAATCTTTCCTCCTGTAGCCATCTGAAATCTGACAAGCCGAACAGTTCAAGTTAATCATTAATCAAATCCATAAGACCCTTTCATTTATGGTGCAATAATCATATGCATCAAATGATTTCAATGCAGAAATGTAATCCTTTAAAACTATTGTCGAAAAATATTTACACTTTATTTTTCAGCAATGGAGGGGAATTTTTAGTACTAGTTTCGAATTTGTTCGTGAGTTGAGGTAATCGGTTCGACAAAATCTAAAGCTAAAGGAAAATGTTAGTATCTGTCCGGAGCTTCATCGAATATTCGAAAGTCAAAAATATCAAATAAGCATGTTTCCTGACCCAAGGATTAATTTCCTAATTAAAATTCTGAAAACAATGCCAAACTTTAATTGATTTGGGAGATACTGCCTTTGCTTCAAAGCACGAGTAGTTCTTACATAAGACAATTCCGATACAGCTGTGACATCATAGAAGCAGATTAAATATTTTGGACTTCCACAGAAGGGAAAATTTTTGTAAATGTTCTATACACGATTGTTTCGAAGGTGGGGTGATTAGAAGGATTGGAGATTAGAAGATGGAGAGCTCTTGGCATAAGTGTTATTTGATTGTTTGCTGTCGAGAAAATTTTTTGGAAGAGCTGAAATTTTCGATTTTCGGTTCCACAAATTCAAGTGCGATACAAAATTGCCTTAAAGTTGTTTATCACTTTACAAATCTTGCCATATAGGATATTAAAAATTATATGGTTGAGGGCATGAGAACTAAGCAATTCGAAATGAAAAGTTTTCATCGAAAGTCACTTCATGGGCCACTTCGTTTTGGTTTGATGTCTTTCATATCGAATGAGATTAAAAAGAACTAAATCCTTCGTTGCCACAAGTTTAATTACGAGGAGATCCGACTGTAGCCACAATATTTGAAATCGTATACAGTCGAATGAAACTACAAATTGCAGTTGGTTAGACGTCAAGTCCTTCCAACATTCTCAATATTTCGAATTTTGGGACGATTATAATAAGTGCATTCTCCTGATATCGTCTATTTTCCGTCTTGCCAGAAGTTTGCTATACTCCAGTTGGGAATTGGCGCTACTAGTATTATGAAAACTGGTATCGACCATGGGTCTATCAGTAATGTACGCCAGTACTCGAATTTGTATATTTTCTGTCCATGAGATACAGGAGCATGAACTTTCACAATCGTCCCCCGTTTATTGGAGCTTGCATAAATTCACGCAATCTAAAAAACATTCTCTTTAACAAATTTCAGGGTCTTGGATAACAGCCGATTCGATTTAAATTTAATATGTTGAAGGCTAAATCGGATTAATCTACTCATTGACAGTTCGAATGCTTATTTCCAGTCATATCAACCAACCAACCATCGCTACAGACTGAGCGTATAATGAATCCAATCTTGGACGACAACTGTACAGAAAGAAAGCCTAGGTAATGTTCTTAACGAATTGCTTAATCTTTTATAAAACGGCTGATTGTTGGCAAATTTACTTATTAAGCGGAATTTAACTGTCATGACTGTATTTGATCAATTTTTAAACTCGAATTCTTTGTGCATTGAATCCTAGAAATTTTTAAGTCGACGTTTGGCCTTCAATCGTATAAATGTAGCTTCTGTTGGCTTCTCGATTGACATTCATAAGACTTCTTCTGAGACTAAAGAAACATTTATTATGCACAACCATTACACTTCGTAACTGCGTACAACGTAACTTCGTTCAAACGTACCGTACTCATCCCTTCTCGTAATCGTCTCTCTAGACTATTTCTAAAAAGCAAATTCAAAGTAGCGCAACATCTTAACTGTTGCCACTTACCTGATATCATACACTGATATACAATAATTATGTTGCAGTCATGCTTTTGTCAGGCATAATATTAAATACGCTTATACTTGTAAATGAGATGGTAAATGGTTTGCTATAACGGAGATTGCCTTTTTCTCTTATTCCAGCAGAAGTTAAAATCTAACGTAGATTTAAATCGTTCTAACTAGACATTTTCCTCCTGAATGTGCAAGCCTTAATTCCTAAGTATTTTTGTAAATGAAAAATTATTTGATATATATATATATATAGGTATTTTGCATATAGAGATCCACTCCAAATTTATTTTAAATGTTGCGAGAGAAACTCTATCCTGAATAGTTTTTATTAATGCTGAACCTTTTTGAAATATAACGGTGACTATAAAACAAAATAATTAGATTTCGAATAACGGATTACGAATCCTTTCACCTTGAATAAAAAGTTTTAAGAAAATCAGTAAATCACCGAGAATTCAAACTCCCTATCTACAGAAAACATTCGGTATACCCTCTTAAACAGTTAAATTATACAAATTCGCATCCAACATGTATACGAAGAAGGGTATTTAGTATGAATGAATTTTATCTCTTGCAAAGAAAGCATTTTAACCAGCGAAATATACTGATGGATGAAATGGCATCAAAACTACTGACCAACAAATTAGAATGAACTCACTTGCACGACATACATTCCCTGATGTAGTATATTAAGAAAAATCATCTTGCACTCCCATGTAAATTTCCGTCACTCTCGACCATGACTCGCACAAGTTACGACTGGGAGACTTACCTCGTTACTCACTCTTCGCTCTTTCCGAAAATCAATCTTCAGTACTTATTTCTTACAATCAAGTGCGAACAGTATTCTCTACTAACCCTACAAACCATTATTTGTGCATTTTCACACATTAATCACTTCTAGCCGTCTACACATTCGCGCACAAAAAGGAAACCGCAGCGCTTTCATTACACATTCACATTACTCCACGACGACACACTTCACTTATCTCTCGGTCACATATCTCTCCAATCACCCACATTACTCGTCTCTATTGGCCAGGGTCGATCACTTTTGAAAAGAAAGATTAATAAAGCAAAATTGGGATCCATGGAGCAGTAGTGAGCCTTATGAAATTAAACTTGGTTTCCCATTGTAGAATGTGTATCGAACAGAGAGTCGAGGTTCAGCAAGACTTGAGAAATGAAAATTGGAAGGGGGCATGAGAAATGAGCAAAATGGAGAGTGTGTATATTGATTGTGGCTCATGGTACAATTTAAATATGTGGAATAAAGTAAATATTTTTTTAGTTGTGGAGAATGAGGTGTGGAAAATGAGTGAAAATGACGACTGAAAACTGCGGGTCATGGTGGAGAGTGGAAGTTAACGAAAGTAAGCAAAAGGTGTTGTGGTGGAAAGGTTGAGGATGTATGTCGTGGTAAACGGTGAGACATTAAAATATGATTGAAGAAATTGAGTCGTTGTGGAAGGTGATGAATGAAAATTGTTGGAAGTAAAGAGCAAAAATTGTTTGTGATTGTGGAAAAGGGATGTAGCTCAGTATGAAGAGTGATGTTTGGGAATGAGTGAACAATATTCGTTGTTTTGGAGTGTGTGATCTGAGTGAAAAGTGTGAGTTATTGTGAAATGAATGAAGAATGGGCTTTATTTTGGAGTGTGAGAGGAATGGGCGAAGAATTTGCTTTGTTGGTGTGTGTGTGAAAACTTTTTATTGTTGTGGAGTGTTGTAAACGTGTGTATAATGATGGTCATTGTGGAAGTTGATGCACGTGGGGAAATGTATGGACATTGATCATTGTGGAGATGTGTGTGGGGAAATGTGTGGAAAAGGGTCAATTGTGGAGGAATTTTGCATGGGAAATTGGGAAAATTGTTATTGTGACTTATGTGTATGGGAAATGTGTGGGCAGTGGTCATTGTGGAGTGTGATGTGCGTGGGAAATGTGTGGACAGTGGTCATCGTGGAGTGGGAAATGTGTGGACAATGGTCATTGTGGAGTGGGAAATGTGTGGACAGTGGTCATTGTGGAGTATAATTTGCATGTAGATCGTTATGAAGATTAATGTTTCTGGGAAACTGGTGAACAGTGTGGCTGTGGAGAGTTATGGTATGTGGGAGGAAGAATGTGAGAGGTGTGTGATAAAAGGATAAGCAATACGAGTCGCTGATGTATGAAGGAAATGAAGGGTATGAGTTGTTTTGGGGAGTAATGTGTGTAGAAAATGAATACAATGCGAGTCGTGATGCAGTGACGTCTGTGGAAAATGGGTTAATATTCTGTGTTGTTTCTAGGAGACGTGTGCGGGAAATGGGTGAATAGTTTGGATCAGTTTGTTCATTTCACACACGCATCACTCTTCAATGTCGGGTGTTTTCAATGTGTGTGGGAAATGCATAAACAGTGTGGGTCGTTTTGAGAGGGAATGACGTGTATCGGTTATGAAAGAGCACTGTATATATATTTGCTATATCTGTACTAGAAATGCGCCTTAGAGTTATAAGTAAAAAATGAACTGGTGGTTTATGTAGAGTGAGTGAAGAATGTGTATCGTTGTGAAGAGACGGGTATTCCGAGTTAGGAATGTGAATCGCGGAGGAGAATATGATAATCGGATAATCAATTTGGGACATTGCTGGAAGAAATATTTCTTGGAAATGAGCCAGAAGATTGGCCAATAGTGGCAAGTCATGTGGGTGAAGGGGAGAGTGATATGTTACTGAGAGATATGTGAACAGTGTGTTGTCGTGTATGTGTAATAAAAACATTGCGGTTTTCTTTTTCAGCGCACGTATGTAGAAGGCTAGAAGTGAGAAATGTGTGAAAATGTACAAATAGTGGTTTTTAGGGTTAGTAGAGAATACTGTTCGCACTTGATTGTAAGAAATAAGTACTGAAGATTGGTTTTGGAGGAGAGCGAAGAATGAATAACAAAGAAAGTCTCTGAGTCGTGACTTATGCGAGCCGTAGTCGGGAGTGACGGAAATTTACATTGAATTCAAGATAATTTTTCTTGTTAGTATACTACATGCGGGAATGTTGGTCGTGCAAGCGAGTTCAATCCAAGTCGCTGGTCAGTAGTTTCAATGCCATTTCATCTATCGGTATATTTCATTTCGGTATTTATATTTTTTGTAAGACATTTCATTCATACTGAAAAACACCCTTCTTCGTATATATGTTGGATGTGAATTTGTGTAATTTAACTGTTTACGAGGGTATATCGAATGTTTTCTGTAGATAAGGAGTTTGAATTCTCGGTGAATTACTGATTTTCTTGAGTTTTTATTCAAGGTGGAATGATTCGTAATTTATTTGAAATCTAATCATTATTTTGTTTTATATTCACCGTTATGTTTCAAAATGTGGTTCAGCATTAATAAAAACTATTCAAAATAGAGTTCCTCTAACAACCTTTAAAATAAATTTGGAGTGGATCTCTATGTACAAAATTATTGGTGCCTGTATCAAATAATTTTTAAATTTAAAAATTAGGTAGTAATTAAGGCTTCCACATTCAGGCGGAAAATGTCTAGTTAGAATTCTTTAAATCTGCATCAAATTGTTACGACTTCTGCGGGACTAAGGGAAAAGGAAATCTCCGTTATAGCAAACCATCTACTATCTCATTTACAAACTACACTTATACGATTAAAGCCCAAAGGCTGATTTAAAAATTTCTGGGATTCACCTCACAGATAAAGAATTTGGGCTTTAAAGCTAATCAAACATTCGCGACTTTTTAAATGCCGAAATTCTGCCCGATAAGTTACTTTTCCAGCTATCAGTCGTTTTATAAAAGATTAAGCAATTTGTTAAGAACATTACCTAGGCTTTCTTTTCGTACAGTTGCCGTCCAAGATTGGATTCATTATACGCTTAGTCTGTAGCGATATTTGTTTGGTTGGTGATACGAGTAGAAATAAGCATCTAAACTATCTCAATGAGAAGATAAATGAGATTTAGCCCTTAATATACGAAATTTAAATCGTAAATTCGCAGTAATCAAAGCAGTTGAAATCTTTTAGAAAGATAATGGTTTGAGATTGCGCGAGTTTATGCAAGTTGCAATAAATGGGGGACGATGTGAAGGCTCTTGCTCCATTCTCCTGTACCTCATTGACAGAAAATCTGCAAATTAGAGCACTGTGGCGTACATAGCTTAAGGACCTACGGCCGATGCCAGTTTTCATGATACTGGTAGTGCCAATTCCTCAGTGGAGTATATCAGAGTTCTCGTAAGTCGGGAATAGATTATATCAGGCGAATGTACATTTATTATAATTGTCCGAAAATTCGAAATATTGAGATTGTTCGAAGGAGTTGTCGACGTGTAACTTACTGCAATTTGAAGTTTCTCTCGACTGTGTAAATGATTTCAAATATTGTGGATACCGTCAGATCTTCCTGTGATTAAACTTGTAACGTCGAAAGATTTAATTCATGTTAATCAATTTCATTCGATTTAGAAGAGGTCAAACTGTAGCGAAGTGGCCCATCAAGTGACATTTCGGATAGCTTAGCTCTCGCACCATCAACCATATAATTTTTAATATTCTATATCATTCAAGATTTGTCAACAAGTGAGAAATGACGTTAAGGCAAATTTTTATCACAGTCAAATGTACGGAATCTAAAATCGTAAATTTCAATACTTTAAGCAAATGCTTTCGACAACATGCAACCCAAACTTATGCGCAGAGCTTTCAATCTTCTAATTTCCAATCCCGCTGATCATCCATCTTCAAAACATTGTGTACAGGATGTTTAACCCCCCCACAACCACCACCACGTCTGCGTCAGACCAAAATACTTGCAATGCTTCTATGTCATACCGACATTGGAGTTGTCTTTTATGTAAGAACCACTCGGGTTTCGAAGTAAATACAATATCTTCTAAATCGGTTGATGTTTGGCATTCTTTTCAGAATTTTTATGCAGGAAATTGATCTTTAGGGCAATAAATGCCCTTATTTGCTATTTTTGACTTTCGAATATTCGATAAAGCTCCGGACAGTTACTAACATACCTTCCTTTCGCTCTCGACTTTGTTCAACCAAGGACCTGATTCAAGGAGAAAATTCGAAACTATATAACTAAAAATTCCTTTCAGAGCTGCAAATAAACTGCAAATGCTTTTCAACAAATTTAGCGGATGCGATACATATGAAGTGAAATTATTCGATGTATCTATTACACCATAAATGAAAGGGTTAGATGGATTTGATTAATTATAAGATTGAACTGTTTGGCTTGTCAGATTTCAAATGGGCACAGGGCTAAAGATTTTGAAACGATAGAGTGGAATTTTGAATGTTTTCGGAGTTTAAATGAATTGACTGGAAGTTGCGCAAATACACTGCGTTAAAGCTTAATTGTATTGTTTTGGCAGCTTGTGTATGGACATATCGCAGAGTACTCCCCGAGCCGTTTCATAGGTTACTGTTCAATGATTAAATTTTTAGCACTTAATTTATGTGAAGATTATCAACTGCGTGCAAAAGAAACTTGGAATGTAAGGTTTGATACCTATCCGAAATTCGTTCCCAAAACCACTTTACAAGACCTAAATAGTTATGTGTTGGAACAAAATACTGAACTGTTTTCTCATAGGAAATAAATTTTTATTACAGGACTAGTAGATTTGGTCTCTTTTTAAATCGGTTTTAAATCGTATTCACGACAAGTAACGTTGAAAAAATTTAACGGAGTGCTGAATATTAAAACCCTTTAGACGCCAGATATCAATCGGTTTGAGTGGACTCATTAATGAACATTGTAGGCGTTGGAATAATTAGACAAGCGTTGAATATTTTGAAATATTTCAATTTGTATGTTAATATTTTGAAATTTGAACTTTGGGCATGTTTGTACCATTTTCTATCGTATGCAGAAGAAATAATCCCTTTTGTAATTTCGGTCGGTTTTGCTGTATTCGCCGCTTCTAAATTTCTTTTAATGTTTAATTTTAAGCCTCTTTATATTTGCGTAGATCGCGAAATTTGGAATAATCCAAAATTAAGGTTGAAATCATTCCTTCTAGCAAGACGCGGATTTTAGTTCCTTAACATACAGCACGTTTCTACTGATTTGGTTACATATCTAGGTATTACGTATCTAGTCTATGCTTTTACGTCCTTCATTAAAAGTTCTATTTATCTTGTCTTCTGACATTCTTCACCTGCGAACTCAAATGTATCTGATCACTCTCTACCCACTTTTAAAATACCTCCACACACACACCACCAAAATGCTCTGATGCGATAATAATATAACATACTACTTAACTATATCACTGAAACAATAGAGAATAGACTTTTCCTGGAGGCATATTTCTTCGATGACTTGCAACTCTAAATTTACAGAACTGATCCCCTCTAACCAGATTTGCTTTATAATCTTGTAAGCAAAGCCTGATCATTTATCGCTTTTTGGTCAATGTTTGAGCTGTTAATTAACTGACGTTAATCGTTTTATTACCATCGATATTTTTAGAATTGCACGAATTTAAACGAAATTAAAAGCTTTTAGAATTTGGTCTTTAACATCAAACTCTTTATTATAAATTAAAGTTCACTAAAAACCAGATTTTCGTAATTTTACTTATTACTTGGTATAATAAAACTTCCTTTTGATTTACTTTTGGTTGGTATAGTATGACCAAATATAGATTTAAAATTCCGGAAACTCTTTTTACCTGGACATTCCTTTCATGTAGTTGAATCCTTTTATCTTTGTTAAAGGTAACATTAACTTTTCGGACAACTTAGAAATCATTAGGATAGGATTCTACAATTTTCTAGAAACCAAATTTTCTCCAAGTATTCCTGACAACGGTTTTCGAGCAGAGGCGTCTAAGTCCATAGGCGTTCGCTCACTTGGTCGAACGTAATAACAAAGAGATGACCTAAGAAGTGGTTTAAAATGGTGCTGGCTGCTGAGTAAAACATTGCAGTCTGGAAACTGGTTTCACTTTCTTGGCTTGCTGCAGTCCTTTTTCGCCTACTGGAAATGATTGCCTTACGAGGTCGAGGCCCATCTTCAGAGATTCGACAGACTCTAACTAGCTCGAGTGCGAAGGATGTCAATTTCTTCCAGAAATGTCACCGAACTATTGACAGTAAGTAGTCGATTCATTTTAATGAAGAGAAGACAACGATTCTATAATGAAACTTTAAGATGTTCATATAATATTTTATAAGAAAACCTATTGATTCCGACTCCGTTTGGCAAACATGTCAAACTCCCATTTTAGCGCATGAAAAATGAACAGTATTTAAGCTCATGTCGGTCTCGAAACGAAAATTTAATTTCTCGCATCCTAACATTTATATCAAGCGCAATGCAAGAATAAGTATAACGATAAATTAATGTGTTTCCATCTCTTCTTTGGTACCAATTTTTCGTTACGTCGGAACAAATTATCTTTCTGAATATTCACGATTACTTTAAAGAATTATCTTTGTTGAAAATGGGCACTATTGGATTTATTATAGGAAACCTTATCTCCTTTAACCCTAGAATGGAACCGTTACTTCGTAGACTTCACACAGTTTGAATAAAAAGAAGTCAATTTGACTCAGCGATACCATTCCAGGTTTAAGGGGCATGAGTAGTGTCATGCCAAGAAAAGTATCTTCAAACAGGAAAAATAACTTCATTTGGCTACTTTCAGATATTTCGAAATATGGCTGGTGAATATTCGTAATATTGCATCCTATCGGTTACATTTTGATTTACTTATTAAGTACCAATATTATATTTGTTTGGAACTTTCTTTATATATAACTATACTTTCCTTTCAAAATCGGTTAAAATACGAAAACATTGTTTAAACATAAATTGGATAAATAACTATATATAATTGGGAATTATATCAAACTAAAATATTAATTAACCAATAAACAGAACTTCAATTAAATCTTTTATTGCATATTGTTATATTGCTGACATTACGTTTACATGTGTTTCTAAAAATAACCAATTGCTTTTAATTAAAATAGCAAATTGACTCAATGTGGAAAAATTGATTTCATAAGTTGAATTTTATGCTTAAATACATAAATATATGTTTAAAATAAGTTTCGCCCTTCAAAATTAGTCTTCAGTTCTCTCTATCCACCTCTTCATATGAAACAAATGCTCACGGATTGAAATTTCAGTATAGAAATCTAGATATGTACAGAAAATTGTGAGCTGTATTAAAATGGCACCTATTTTCAAATGGATTTATGAGTTATTGATAGGTAAATAAGCAATGTTATATTAAAAATAATTTTTCGTTTCTCGTATTATTAAAATTTCTCGTTTGATAATTTGAATCAAGTGTTAACTGAAGTTGAATTTACAGGTTGAAGCAGTTCAATTTACTGTTGATTTCTTTCTTTTCAGGTCTTTGTAGCCTTGACGATCTTTATACCAGAGCAGATATTTCAAACATAAGACTGGAGGGCACGATTCACTTCTGAATTACCTCGGTCTGAAGCATTCTGCATCCGATGTATCTGAGTGACGGAGGTTGCAATTGCTCAAGTGCTGAAGCCGGAGTCCTGATGGCCATCACCAGCCACGGCCCGACCACTCCCGAAGGAGGCGCGAATTATCACCGGCAGAGGGCAAGCCTAAGCCATTATTGTACCCACCAGAGAAACGAGACTCCTCTTACTCATCCGGCAGGTTTTCATCTATGTATTCGTGGTGCCCTCCAATGGGAGTCTGGAGGACACGATATTTAGCCATTGTGATACTCTTCAGGATGCGTAACTAGCACAAGAATATTGTGAGCGGAAGATGCTCAAGTTTTCTAATTTGCATACAATTTTTTGAAATCTTATACCAAGATGAATATAAAATCCTTCGATCCGGACAAACTGTTAACAAATCTACAAAATGGTAACGAGTAATATACGATATTATCATCCATAATCTGTTCATGCCAACTGGTTTGGAAAGCTGGTAATCTTTGAAATGTGCTTTCAGCTATTGCAACAGACAGCTGATGTTGAAACTTTCAGTGATTTGGGTCTGAGTTTATCAGAGTTTTTTTAATCATTTTTTAACTTCAATGTTACTGGCAGAAAGCTCCAGATATAGCATGAACTCTTGTATAAATTAATGTGTTTGTAAAGGAATAGACGGTAATCTGGCTTTCAAAATGTTTCTGAAGTGCAATCAGCCATTTTTAGCCAAACCCTTAACACTAAACATACTTAAGAGAACTAAATCATTACGCATATTCAACTGTATCCTTACTTGTAAATTGGGTTTTAAAAAAGCATTCCATCCAGTGATAAAATATTCTTTCCCATACATTTATTAGTGGTCACCTAATATTTGAAAATACTGTGTTTCCCTGCTTACCTATTAATATCAAAATCTTGCACTTGCTTATCCACAAATGAGTCAAATAATCCGATTGACCCCCTTGGGACTATAATCTTGCTGATGCAAAAAGTGCGTGATGAGCTTATCTGTTTATCAAATTCAATTCTTACTCGCACACATTCGTTACTCTTCTCTCTTTAAGCTCGGAAACGAGCACTGATGCAGAAACTACATCTGACAGGGTAAAATATACTCTTCCGAAAAAGTATTTTGTCTATTTTAATGATGAAAAGTGAATTTTCTGCATTTGCACCGGATAAATGAACAGTACTTTGGGAAAAAATTGTTCAGTCAAGATATAGTAAAAGAAAATATTGCGTTTAAGCGAGGCTGACAAGACATTCTGTTGCACGTAATATGTGGCACAACATGGTCAAGTACAGATTTTGCGCCATTCCACCGAACTCAATAAACCAAACTAAGCAAACGTATAATTTTCTGTCTCTTTTCCATCTGGCTCTGGAGATCACGTCCAAAAATACTTTTAGATCTGTTAAATCGCCTTTATGAGCAATGATTTATTTTTCTTATTTCATGCATAACAAAGAAAACAAAATTAACTAATAAAACACTGAGTTGGAATTGCTTCCTTCGCTCTGTTCTAACGCAAAAATTACAAAAAACTGCTAAACAAAAATGTCAAAGAAAAACCAGCTGATTATGCTGTAACCTCAACAAGAGTTACTCCCGTCCTGCCTTAGCACTCGGGGACATTGAATGGCATTTTCTGCAATAGCTCCAGTACTGCAGTCGGAGTCCTAGAAGCCATCACCGGTCGCGGCCCGACCCCTCCCGTGGGAGGTAACTCGACCCTCACCATTATTGTACCCTCATGAGAAGGGAGACTCCGCCTTGTCCAGCGGCTTCTGATCTACGAACTCGTGGGGCCCCCCCCCCCCCCCCCCGGGATTTGACTATGCTGCAAGACAGATCTTATAAAACTCAGTCAGAGTATGGAATAGAATTGTCTTTTTTAACTACAGTACATTTATTTTGTCCTGAGCATTCGCTCAAAAATATGAGTTTTAAATGGTGAAGCTCTGAGACTTGTCTTTTCGCTTGATGGAACGATAAGTTCACGCCCAAATTGCAATTCCGAGTTTAATCTATACATGATTTGTTCGATGTTAAGAAAAAACTATCAAGCTCCTAGTATGGAAAATTCGGCAAATTTTATGAAAAGTGTTTTTGAAAGAATTGCCATGTGTTCTGGCAAATATGCATCTTTGGATAACTATGACTACTATCTTGCACATATTTGCTTTGAAAAATTACTGTACATAAACGGTAAAAAATTTCTATATTCGTAAGCAAGTCATTTGCTATATGTTAATCAAAATTTATAATTTACATCTTAATTCGGTAAATCTGTACATGTTAATTACAAACAATGTTAATTTTATAAATTTGTTAAAAAAATTTATATTGCATCGCACCTTTCGCCACTTTCCGTTTAAGGTGACAATTAGCCCTTAGCACTCGAGAGGCTACCCTCATTCGTCGTTCTAGACAGTGAATCATTTTGATGTTTATCGATTTAGAAAGTTAAAAAAAAAATTCCTTCAGAGTTGTACGAAGTCGCAGAAAATTTTTTCAGAAGATAGAATCTTACACAAATATACTTTTCACGTTACGAAGAAATAGATTCATTGTTATAGATGAGAAATTGCACATTTAATTACTTCTCCGAGTGCAAAGGACGAAGAGCTTTCAAGGATCCCTGGTTTGAAATATAAAAATTTTGATTGTGTGATCATTAATATCATTTTATTATATTGTAAATTTTTTTCATGTTTGCAAAATGGAATATTGAAATCAATTTTTCACTCTCTTCCTAATGTGTTAGTGTTTTGAAATTTTCTACAAGTGTATGTTCTCGATGATTATACACTGTTTTAATTTCAGAACTTAATTATTAGTCAATAGATTACTACGATTTTATACCAGTGGTTCCACCTGGCAGAAAACTTGGGAACATTTTTCAATTTCACGTAATATTTATGATGTAAAATTGAAAAGTTTCCCAAATTTTTATAAAATATTTATATTAATGAAGCAACAATCAAAGACTAAATAAACGATTAAAATGAAAAATTCAACTTTTTACTACATTAATAAGTGTGAGTTTAGTCAGATCAGTTATTTTAAATTTTCGAAATATTTTCTACGGTCTATGCAAATACCTTAACAAACCGTATCGCGTTATTGCATCCATTCAAATCCTTCTGGATTTATTAGTAAATTTCCAAACATTTAAATTACGGTAATTTTTAAATCCAGCATTTGAAGTAGTTTGATTCAATATCGCCTCCCCTGATTCACTAAATCTTTCTATAATTTTTAAAACACAGAATGTCTGATTGTCTTAGCCGGCAAGCCAATCAGAATACGCTTTTTGATCACCATGCTTGATCACCATGGTGATCAATAAGTTTCAAGAAGAAATGCGACTCCCTCACGAAATTTGTAAGGAAAGTTAGCAAAATTTAATGCAAATGGGGGTAGAATTTTCTCGATAACACCTCTTTTCCGTTTTCATCGATTTATTGAATGGGTGCGATAAATGTATAATTGATGTAGACAGATTTTAATGTTCCTTCAATAATTCTATTGAAAAAATGCTTGTAATTCTGATTAATTCAAACTCTCTAAAACAAATTAAAATTATAGAAAAGATTTTCTACGAAATTACTGAATTTTTACTCACTTTAGTAAATTTAATTGTAAAGATTTGAAAAACGTAAATTATTGGACTATGTTTGTTTGAAACTGCCAATTTATTCACATTTTTAAAAAACTTAAATTTTTGAAAACAAGTAAATATTAAATATAATATGTCAAAATGCTCCATGCGCGTTAAAACTTCACATGTATTTCAAATGTTTGGTCTATTTATTCACCATATTTCCCGTTTTTATCATTTAAACCAAAACGTTTAATTCAAATACAAAATCTTAAATTTTGTCTATTTGAAAAGATAGAACAAATAGCAATTACAAAAACCTCGATATGAAAAAAAACAATCGAAAATTCTTAATTCTATTTGTATGAACATACTAGTTTTGTAATTAAAAATAAGATGCGCATGGAGGATTTCAGAATATGGCTATTCGGTAATTTTGTATTTTGCAGCCGTTGTTAATGTAAATAAGTATATCTGAGCAATATAAAAGAAATGACCATTCTGAGTCAACAATGATATAAAAAAATTGTTATCGATCATTTATTGATATCAATCGATTATCAATACTGTATGTTACTTGTTATTTTCATAACTCTTACTATTTATAGTATGCGCTTATCATGTTACGTAATATTTTAAATTAAATGAATTTGTTCTTGTATTGAAAAATTATTTTTAATATTTATATAGTTTTATGTAACTTGTTTCATGCTTGTAATGATGGAATTTTGAAATAGATTTTTCACTATTTCTGATGTTCTAGAGTTTGAAGTTTTGTAATCGTGTGTCTTATCGTTGAGAGTACACGGTTTAACTATTTAGAATTTATCATATTTAATTATTAATATATTATATTTAATCTCTATAATTTAATTATTCAATTTTTTAAAGAAATAATTAATCGATTAACTGATAATTTTATTAGTTTTTGTTTTAATTAAAAAATTTACTTTTAAATAAATTAAATCCAGTTAAAATTTAATTGCATTAAATTGTTATTCCATACAAGTAACATTTTAGTGAATTTCAGAAGAAAAAGTTTTCTTTCCATAATGTTTATAATATTGTATTATAAATTAAAAACTAGGGTAGAAAATATTTGAAATAAAAAATCTATCATTAATGCAGAAATGTTTTAGATTGTTTTTATTGAATTTTATTATATATATTGTTTACATGGTTTTCTATTTCTATTCTACCATTTGTTTGGAATTCTCAGTTTCAAATGTGTACGCTTTTTACCATAGATGTAATATAATTGTTGTGAATCGTGTTTTTATACTCTGTACTGTAAACTTCTTAATAAATATTTATTGTATTCCTTTTCTGTTTTACAAAATGAATCTGTTGACTACAGTTTGTTTGCCGCAGTTTCTGACAAATCAAGTGAATAGTAATTTTTAAGAAAGTTCAATTTTGATTGCGCTGAAATTACTTACATCAAATTTAAAACTATTTAGAGTGTATTAAAAATCTAATTTTTAGCCGTAAAGTACATTTTAAAGACAAATCGTACTACCGAACGTCTCTTAAATTTTAATGCCACGGAAATCCTGTTGAATTAACCAAATGGATAATTTCTAATTTTCCTGTCGCAAAAAGTTTGAATCTATCTGCCTTATTAGTAAATTAGATTTTAAGATTTGAAATACTTAAGGTAACTGCATAAGTCATTTATTTTTAAATAATTCACAAAAACGCAAATGATAATCGTATATTTTCATTCATTAGCCGATTTATGAGTGCACTCTAAGCTAACTTATAATTTTTTCTCTATAATACTAAGTACAGTCATTCTATATGACTCTGTATTTTATTTGAAATACCCTTATATCCATCTCGCCACAGATTTTTATAGTATACAATGCCTCTATCAGTTCGGCTATTGTAAAACTTTAAGACCTCGAAAATTAAGATATATTTGAGCAGCAAGTGCAAAACATTCAATGTTCTTCAAAAAAAATGAACGAAAAGAATTTTCTTTTCTTCAAATGAAGATATCAAGAGATTATGATATATAAAATTATAAATATAATAGAGATGTTAATTATTTCATTGCATTAATACATTGTATAAATACAAACTTCTCGAAATGCGCATTTTGTTCAAGAATCTAGGCAAGTTTATTCAATGTATTTATGTTCAAACACTCTGGAAAAGTTGATGCATTTCAGGTGAAAGAGGGAGAACTGGTGTGCTGTGTTCATCACAATATGATTATGAATTTAAATTATTTTTATTCATATTAGAAATTCTTTTGAGTTAAATTTATACGCTATCGCATTTTTTAAAAAACAGAAGAAATATTTCAACGTAATATTTTTTCTAAACACAGTTTCTTATTAAAGAAAATTAATATTTTAAATGGGCCTTTTACTGGTAATGGCATATTAAAATATTTTTGCGAGTGATAGAAGACAAGAAATTCATCTTTTTAGATAACATTAATTGAATTTCGTAATTGATAAATAATTTACAAATCGAAATATTTCATTATAATGTGAGAAAATAAATTGAATCGTCTAAATTTTTATTTTATGGAAATCTTTGTTAGAAATGCCAACCTTCTTTTTTGGCGTTAGGTGTTGGCGCATTACAATTTTAATGTTTAACAATCAATTCATTATGTAGTGAAAGTGTTTATTAAATTTTGCGATTTCTGCAATTAAAAAATTTAACTTCAATCAGAAGTGATAAAATAGCTTAACATACATTTAAAAAATTTATGAGCTTTGTGGTAAGTATATTTTCCACGTCCACAGAAGGCTTTAAACGAGAGCACTGATATTCATTCATAAAATAATGCTGAAAACATTTTTGAGAAGACAAAAGCAAAGATTCAAAAAGTCAAAATTCGGTCGCAGACCTCCAATGGACAGCTGTTGGCCAACACACTCTCTTGATTGACACTATTCGTAGCCGAAATGTCCGTGACAGCCAACATTTATATTGTTGTAATTTTTATGGTTAAATCTGTATTTGATAATTTAACTGTTAAACTTGCGTAATTACCTAACCAAAACTATTATATTGATAGTTAAACTGTAATAAAATATTAATACACACTGATTAAATCGATGTTCGTTGTAAGAATATCAAATATTTGGAAAAACAAGTGCAAATATTTTTATGAATTTTTAATTGGGAAGGATTTCAGGATATCTACATTTTCTGAATACCAATCGCCTTCAAGTGCTTATCTATAGACTTGACACAGAAACTTGTATAGGGCCTGGAAGTTCACCAGATGCATCTAACAGATCTATCGACGCCAAAATCACCCACGAAGGATCGTTGAATGGGACCAAAGAAGGGTACAAAATAAAAGCTTCTGGGCTTTTTTTTAATACTAAATGTGATAATTTTACTTGCCTGTTTGGCAGTTTATCACATTCAAATTATGGAAATCGAGTACCATTCCGATTTCAAAGACAAATTCAGTTTTTAAAAAAATTAATTATATTTTTTAAAATTCAACTGAATGCATAAAATTATCTTTAAGGGGATATACGACGCTTAAACCTCGAAAAAAATGAGAGAAAACTGTCAAATTCGATACATTATATTATGAAACAATGATATTCACAAACTCTCTTTGTTTCTAGAAAAATATCTGTTCTTTCTGTCGTAGTACACACATTTCCAAACCTTTATAATATTTATTTAAGAGTAATAAGTATGGATATAGTTTTAGGAGAAAAATTGAGATAGTTACCTTGCGCGCATGATTACGGATAAAATATTAGTCTAAACACTATTTTTTGGGTATCTAAGTAATCCAAATAGTCTGTTTAAGAAACTGAACCACAATTTATTAACATTTACATTTAATTTCTATTTTATTTACCAATTTAAAATAAAATGTTAAAAATAGTTCATTTCATCTTCTCTTACTCCCAAAAAACTTGTTTGGAGAAAATATGTACAAAAATTGAGGTTCAATTTGTAGAAAATGGCACAATACATATTCAGTAAAGATTTTATGCAAAAATATTCAATAGTTCTTGAGATCAATATCAAAAAAACACATTGAGATATAGCGCTTTAAAGATATGGCCATTTTCAATTTTTACGTTGAACAGCTGATACATTTTCCTTCATAACATAATTATTGGATTTTTTTAACGCGGATTGTTTTAAATTGCTCAGAAAACACTGGGGAATAATATTTTTTTTTCATAAAACCTAAAATTTTCGAGGTTTAACAGTCGTATATCCTCTTAAAAAAATTGACAGTCGTACTTCGAAACTTTTGAAAACCGGAATATTATGACATAAAATCAATCACCATTTAAAAAATTTGTGATTATTAAAATAATTAAATAATTGTAATTATAAACAAGATTTGCAGTAATTACTTTATATACGCGCCTATCGACTAAAAGGTATATCAGCTAAACGCACTGCAGTTGTTGAAAACTAAAGACAGGAAGAAAAAGACTGTAATATATTAAAAATTTAGAACGATTTCTTGCGCGTCGTATTGTCAACACATCTACGATTGTCATAGGATGATCAGCACTTGCGCTTAATTCAATTAAAATAAAGATGTCTTAAACACCTTTTATTTCTGAAAATTTTCGAGAAAAGAAATAAGTCGCCCATTAATTATCAAAAACACATTCTTCAACTTTTTAATATTAGGTGAATGAAGAGAAATAAATTTAAGAATTATGACTAAAAAAGGAAACTTGACTTCCTGTAACATTGCTTTTCCCAAGCATAAAGTCATAACATGACTTCACAAATGAAATGCGTGAGAAAGTTTCACTTTTACAAGAAAGACTCCACAACACGAAATTTGTAAAAAATATAACTATATACACAAACACTGCGTGACTTACTCACAATCATTACTCATAAGCAATTTCTCCCCAAATCAGATAAACCAAGCATGACTTTTCGAAGTTTATACCAAATATGTATTTACATTAAACGTAAAACAAAGTCCAATAAATCAAAATAGGGAGTTTCCCTACTTGGTCACGAATGTCTTTGTGCTGAAGGTAATTCCCCTTTTGTGGGGAACCAAAAATGTTACGCCATAATTTAGTCGACTAAATATGTACATTTTCAATAAGAAAGTGTTACCAATTTATTTAATATCTATTCGTATATTTCCGGTAACACATAGAAGTATGTTTCAACACAATGCTTGTTTCCATGAATGAAACAAAAATAAGCTAGTAACCGTTTTAATGGTACAACTAGAGGTTCAAAACACAATTCCTCAAATTCTGTAGTTTTGCTCTGCAATTTTATGTGGTCTATTCTTGTTGTTCTTATTTAGTGAAAAAAGAATTTCAGCAAAATTCATTGGTAACTTTAAAATTTTTTTTGGAAAGAAATAAAAAATGTAATTAATTATTGTAAATTTTAAAATTGTTTCATGAGTATAAGAAAATAACATAAAACAATTTTTCCAGACTTTTCAAATAAATAATTTTGTTCTACACAATATTTTGCATGTTTAAACATCACTTAAATCGTAATGTTTACTTCAAATCTAGAATTACTTGATTGATCTTTAAAAATTTGCAAAACTCAATGCATAATAATGCACGAGGCTCCGAATACAAAAAAAAATATCCATTAAATGATTTTATATCCAAAATTCTATCAATATATTCTTATACAACATAGAAGAAATGTCTCAAAAATTTATCTCAAAAATCGAATCACATGGAATATTTTTAAAAGTGTACAACTTCACACAACTTCATTTTGAGAAAATGCTAAAAATATACTTAAAATATCTATTCAGCTATCTACAATATAATTAAATATGCATATATATATTGAGCGAAAGAATAAAGAAAACTAAAAATGTCTTTTTACAAACGATTGCTAATAATTTGTCTATTGATAAAAGATTCAAATTCCAAATGATAATTTCGGTCGATTTTTCACATTTCGACGCCCGTTGTACTCCTAACAACTATTTTTAGAGAAATAACTTTTAATGAGGTATTTCTGAGCTGAATCGCTTAAAAAGTACATTGTTAATTATCTATTATTTTTTTAATTCATCACTCATAAACACATAAAACCCTTTTACTTGTCTCTAAAAATCCAATGTTCAGCATTCATTCTAGGTTCCGCCTTCATTCTTTACGCACCGAGGAAATCTTGCTATCGGCGAAGTATTTCGTGCTCTTGAGCATTCTTAGTTATACTCGTAATCTAAACCTCTAATTATTTTTCTGAAATCAATAATTTTGCTTTGTTTCGTTCTGATTTAGATTATGGTGTTAATTTTGGACTAAAACTTGATTTACTACAGCATATAAATAGTAAAACTTCAAAATCACATAAAAATGTTGATTTCTCAAACTTAAAACTAATGATTTCTCAAATGTGCAAGCTTTAAATCTGAGTATTTCCCACTCGAAACCTGAATATTTTATTCTTATTTGAGATCCATCCTATAAAAATAAAAAAAAATTATAGAACAAATCTAAATTAAATTCTTGTGCTATTTTTTTTACAAAAGTAATCACTTTTTTAGGATAAATCTCCATCTTATCTGCGTAATATTTTTGATATTCGTAGTTTGAAATTTTCTTGTATACTTTTTATACATATAAAATTATCAATCATACGACTGATTCGGTGATATATTCATCTGCATTTACTATGTTCTACTTATCAAAACTTTCAGAAACAGTACGTTGTTTGAGAATGTGTTTGCTAAATTCAGTTCCATTGTTAATTTCTCTTTATAAAAATTTTTCAAGTTTAAGCAAATTTTTAAAAGACATTTATATTTTTAATATCCCTTTTAATATCTTAAGATTAAGTTTTAAATTCCCATTTCGCCTTTTGATGTCTTTATGATTAAGTGCTTACAACTTTTGGATTCATTCTTTGATTGATTTTCATTTTGTATCATCCAGCACTATAAATGGAATACCAGCAGTATGAATTTTCTTTAAATAAATGAAACAAACAATTTAACTTCTTACAAAATTATTCTAATAGTTCAATATATTTTTTCACATGATTAAAAACCTAACTTACCTTTTATTATTAATTTATTCAGTTAAAATCATTCCTACTCTTAGGTATAAAGTTTAATTATTTCAACGCTATCATTCAACGTAATGAAAATATTTGATTATTCTAATTTAATTATTGTACTGATAGTTCAAAGTTTATTTAATGATAATAGCTGCGATTTATAGAAATATAATCATTATGATAAGGCTTCTGACAGGTTGTTTATATAACAATGATATCCTCTAACGAGCGACATTGGCATTTTACAAACATTAAAGAAATTATTAAATAATTTTTTTTGCTTCATTTAATGCTTCCATCCATTTAAATATTTTAATTATTTTCATATCATATAACATTAAATGATTATATTGCAATGTTGAAAATATAATTGACAGTACTATAATTTTGGTAATAGCAAATTCAGTACATCATATACAATGTTTTAGAATTAAACTATTACCTATGTTTATTATATTGAAATAATATCTTCTAGCTTGAAATATTCTATTTCCTTCTCAGTAAGCAGGTTATTACGATGAAAACTACTTTTCTATATTAAGAAAATGAATTTATTTTATTATAAAACTTTTGCCAATGAAAACTTGTTTTCGATTAAACTATTTGCTGTTGATAATTTTTTATGATGACGAGGCAACACAAAAATGTAGATTATTAATTTTAAAAAAATCTCTAAAGCGTTACATTTATGTTTTACCTGATTTAAATTTTATATTTTATTGAGGAAGTCGAGAAGTGTGTATAAATTTATCTAGAACAGGAGTAGGTGAACTAGGAAATAGTACAGGATAGGATGACATAACTCCATTCCTAATCCAATTACATTTCTTCTACGTGTAACTAGCAGATTTTATTATGATCTGAAATTTCCGAAATTAATCAAGTACAATCTAAACGATGTGGGGGGAAGATATGCTGAAATGAAATTTGTTAAATTTTCTTCAAGTCGGTAGTAATTCGATGCCTCATGCACAGACAATAACCAT
>BGPR01000484.1:96181-140204 GCA_013235015.1 Araneus ventricosus
TTGGGATTATTGATGAAAATAAGAAGTCTTCGCAAAATTAAAATGTTTAGTCCAGAAACAACTTCATTCTCTCATTTAACAACGCTGCATTCCGTAAAAGATTTTTACACCAACTAATTTTCTTGTTGCCAATCTAATAAAAATAAATTTAAAAAGGAAACAATATCGTTTGCTATTGATTTTAAATTAAATATTAACTAAAACAAACATAATAATATTTATAGATATGTCTTAACAAAATCATCTTCTATTAAAGTTGAATTAAATTGGAATGAAATGCAACAGAACTGCATACAAATGAAAAAATACTATTTTAAACTTACGAAAATAAAGAGGCACATTCTGATTCGTTAGTTATTTGAAAGAAGTGACGTATTAAATCGGCGAAATCAGTCCAGTTTTAAAAGCTCAGCTAAATAAATCTCTGTTATTTCCGTTAATATATTCCGTTTATTTTGAAATATCTCTCGAAAATAAAGGGAGCTGGGCAACAGATGACTCTTGATGACATATCTAGACGTCCTAAGCTTTCATCTATATACTTAAAATAATTTGGTAAAACATTCAGACTGTTCGCCAACATCAACCACCCGACGGATTTCGACAATTTTTATTTCATATGAAAGCTTATAACGTCTAGATATTTCATCAAGGATCACCTGTTCCACCTCCTATTTTCGAAAGAAATCTAAAAAACATTTCTCGGCCATGAATTCCCCATGGGAAAAACCTTGAGACAGTTCGCCAGCCTCAACCGCCCGACCGATTTCCCATTTTTATTTCATATGAAAGCTTATGACGTCTAGATATGTCACCATGGGTCGCGTACCGCCCAGTACTCTTAACTTTCTAGAGATATTGAAAAATATGCGGAATATGCTGTTCAGCAATGGATTCCGAGACTACCACTTTGGGACGATTTTACACCGGAAAGGGGTGTCAGACCATGAGTTATATGAGTGCATTTCCAGAATTCTTTGTTAGATCACGCTCAGTAAAATGTAAACATCACCCTTCCATTCTTCACTTTCCCTCTATTTTGATGAAAGTAACTCCGCCCGGCGCATGCTCAAAGCACAGAGGGTTTCCGAATCCGTTGCTAAACAATATTAACGGAAATAATAGAGATTTATTTGCAAAATAGCGCCATGTTTCTGCGCCTCAAAAACTAGATTGATTTCGCCGATTTATTACGTCACTTCTTTCAAATAACTAACGAATCGGAATGTACCGCTTTGTTTTCATAAGTTTAAAATAGTATTTTTCATTTGTATGTTGTTCTGTTGCATTTCATTCCAATTTTATTTAACTTTAATAGCAGCTGATTTTGTTAAGACATCTCTATAATTTGGTTTCAATTGCAGACGATTTTGTTAAGACATATCTATAATTATTATTATCTTTGGTTTAGTTGATATTTAATTTAAAATCAATATATAACGATTTTGTTTCCTTCTTAAATTTATTTTTATTACAGTGACAATAAGAAAATTAGTTGTTGTTAAAAAAACTTTTACGGAATGCAGCGTTCTTAAATGAGAGAATGAAATTTCTTCTTCGATAAACATTTTAATTTTGCGAAGACTTTTTGTTTTCATCAATAATCCCAACCGTTGCATTAAAATGGCATGTCAAAAATATTGTAAAGTACCTATTATAGCAGATGAAAACTGTTTATTTAGGGCGATATCATTCTGCATTTATGGATCTGAAGACTTTCATGACTAAATTCGTGAGAAAGTTATGCAAAACATTACAACTAGATGGGATTTATTGAAAAAAATTTCAATTTTAAAGGAATCTGTTGTCTGAAAAGAATATGAAATCTACTATGGTCTTATTGTCTGTTGCACTGATCTTCAAGCAGCATTTAAAACTGATAAAAAGTAATGGCGCAGAGCCTTGAAGCAGCGAGGTGGCAGGGGCAGTGCTGAGCAAAGTGGATGTTGGCCGCGAATCGTGGGTGGCGAGAGCGGCTAGTAAGAAATATAAATTGTCAAAATCCGTTGAGTGGTTGTGGCTGGCGAACTGTCTAAAGGTTTTTCTCTATAGGGAATGTATGGTGGAGAAATGATTTTTCGATTTCGTTCGAAAATGGGGGGTGGGACAGGAGAGCCTTGATGGCATATCTAGAAGTCATAAGTTTTCATATGAAATACAAATTATCGAAATCGGTCGATAATTATAATCGATCGAGGCTGGCGAACTGTCTAAAAGTTTTAATAAATAATCCTTTAAAAGTATCTGTTTTTAATACAAATCTGTATACTTGTAAATAATGCTCCAAAATTTGATATATTTTGCAGCACTTCTGCACATAAGAACATAAAAGGATTCAGGAACCTATAATAAGTAATTTGTTAGCAACTCAGATATACAATATTGAATTTCAGAACGGCAAATTTCGATGTCTCCTCGTTATAATCTAATATAGAGTTTGAAAATATTTTGCAATTTGTCACACTTATGTTTCCAAGACCTTCGGAGGAAATTTTATTTCTCTGCAGCAGAAATTTACAATATTCTTAACTAAGGATATAAATTCGACACAGTAATGCAAATGGGAACCATCTATTATTTTATTCATTTTGCAGTACACTAAAAACTGTATTTAAATGTATGTAGTTTGCCATGCAAAACGGAACAAACTGCAATTCGTTGCAGAAAAACTACTTATAAGGAAATAACTGCCTTCTAAATTCTTCTTTACCTACCTAAATTCTTCTCTACCTACTGTGCTTGGTTACCTTCACCAAATACCTACTGCGTCCAATTTTTCGTACTTAGTTAAAATATTAGTCATTCAACATTTAAAGCAAAAATGTTCGTAAGATCCGGTGTTCCTATAGCCTCTTAAAAGCTATATCATGGAAATATATTTTCTTCACTGATCAAATCATTAAATTTCTTAAATTCCACCTGATTTTGAAGGAAATTGATAATTAAACTCCTGGAAGTATAATTATCTTTGTCTTTGAGTCCAAATGAATCAAGCTCTTTAAATAATCCTATAATAATCATTGAAACTTCGGATACTTTAAATTGAGTCCCAAGAAGATTCCATGATATATCTCTCAATATCATTTCTTTGATGATTCTATGATAATAACATTATTTTTAGAAATTTAAGGTCACATCAATATAATTTTTATAAATTCGTGCCATTGGAAGCCAGTGATTATTTAAAAAGCGTAGTTTCTTACTTCATTTTCAAGGTCATCCAGAAAGTGCGTTGGTAGACACCTTGGGACTTATTATGTAACGCTCTGTAAGAGATGCAAATGGATCATTTCTATTCCTACTGAGCCCCAAGCCTGTTTCTGAAGATCATCTTCAGATTTCTGAGCATATTTAATATCTTTGTCGCAGTTCTTCATCAACAGTGTGATTAGAATGATTAGTTTCACCCAGAATATTTTCATTAGGTGACTGGAAACTTCAGAATCAACTTTACCGAAAATTGTTCTCAGTATTTTCTTTCAGAATGCGGTCATTCAAATGTCTGCTTTGAAATAGATACTTCCAGAAGGATACGTGGAAAAAAATAAGATGAAAATAAGTTCTTTTTATATTAAAAATAACATTAATATGATGGCTGATTTAATCATTCTCATGAGTTTCAGTTTTTTTCATTAAAATAACAAGACAAAATATATTGTGACATATTTTGCTGCATTTTTCTAACATAACTGCGCAAAAATTTATTTTTATACTGATAAAATTTATCCTATTATTTGCCTTTGTTCAAATAAAAACAAAGTCTAATATCGCAAAGATATAGTAGCAATATTGTAGAGCATTTTGTAATATTAGTATTGTTTTTTAAGGAATATCGTATACAATATTAATGTGTGAGAGAAGACTCGGATCGCATAGTTTAAAATATATAAATTATGAGATCTTATAAAAGCATGCTACTTTTTCTACCTATTTTGGAACAAGTAAAAAAAAGTTCATCAAATTGTGTTAATTTTCTTTTCCATAATCCAGTAACATTAAATCCTATTAATTTTTTTAATATATTTACGATGAAAAGCTGTTGTTTTCCGCTTATTATCGTTTATTTATCATTAATTTTTAACGAAAGATATTTCTCAACCTAAATATTTCCTCAAATTCATCAGTTATAGTAAATAATAGATGAATATCAGGTAGTTCAGTTCAAAATACCACTCTGAAATTATCTGATAATGTAGATATCAGATAATTTCACTTCATATTTATTATTCATCTGAAATACTCCGAAGATTTCTAATATTCATTTATTGGATGATTTGTTTTCCCGTATGTTTATTCATAGATATTTAGAAAATAATAAAATTATAAAATTTCAGAAATGTGCAGAATTTTCTAAAAAATTCTGACTTGTTTCTTCATTTTTTATCACGTATTAATTTGCATGATCAAAATTTATTTTTTACGCATTTCACTCTTTAAGATGGCACAAATGAGTATACTTCCCATATTTTTAATGAAACTTTATCATATTACCGCTGCAAATTTGTAATTCGGAGATCTCTTCCGTTTCTATACCATCGATAATCTGCATTTTTAATAAATTCTTTGCCATGAAAAATTATCTAACTCGGGAATCTTTAAAAGGAATATGTTGTTGGCTTTAATAAATGCCTCCAAATTGACAATTAAAAAACATAAAATAATGGCATCCTATCAAAACTTATGCCGCAAATACTTATTCACCTAAAATGATTACACTCAAGATTTTATCTAATTATTTTGAAGTTGATTGATTGGCATTGATATCAAACAGAGATTTACTGCTATCGCTTTGAAATAAAATCATATTCTATAAGCAAAGAATTTTTCTTTCTTCTTTTTCTGGGTGTTTTAATGTATATGAGCAACGATCATTATTTAAAGATTTAAGGAAATGTATTCGCAATATCAAAAATACGACTTATTATTCCATGGTCAGTCAATGTGTTATCAGTCAGAAAGCTTGATCCATTATAATAACAGTTATGAAAAGTTTTCTGTTATGTTTTTTTTAAATATTCTAGTTAACTAATATTGTATTTTTTGGTGATTATTTTTGTATCTGGTTTCATTGCTACACTCCTCTTTTGTCATATTCAGTAATAATATTATGGAAAGTGAAAATAGGATCTTAAACTCCATATAAATATTTATCTTCTGTGGCTTCCAGAAAACGCGTTATTTAGCTATAAGATTTGGCAACACCTATAGGAATTGATGTATCACGTGATTTCACTTTCCAAAACAAACGTATGCGATTTAGTTTGACCTTTCTTTTCAATGAACTAAAATGAATCTCAACCATGTTGCTAAATATTATTGAAACAATGCAAGAAGACAAATTCAATGTGTGAATGGATCAAGCAAAAAAAGTTTTGAAAGGTGTTTATTCGCCAAATGCGGTAATCCTAATTTTTTTTCTTTTTACTTTTCGATAGCTTTTAACTCTTGGCGCGATTTTGGTGAGCTTGGTGACGATACCGCACCGTGTTTTTAAGTCTTAGCATTTTCTTTGTTAGTTTCATTTGAATGTTGAATGTGTTTTCGAAATGATTACAAAATCAAGAAAAACCCATTTTCAAGGGCGGCAAATTTATTCTGTTCTGTTATAAGTTAAAGTATCAGAAGCAAGTTTATTAAGTTCAACCATAAATGTGTTTTTAGGATGCACAGCGCCCTCATTAAAGCGAGCGAAGAGAGCAGGGTTTACAGAGGAAAAACTTAGGAGAATTGGTATGCAATTCTCCTAGGGGTTGGTGAGCGTTACCGAGCAAAGGACAGAGCCCCCTCGTTTCGAAATAAGCTGCTAATGGCAAAAGATGTGACAGTTGTTATTCTTCAATGAACTTATTCTTGTGTTCATAGTTAGGATCTATAAAAAACCATCTGTATATTCATCAATTAAAGCTGTTGTTATTTTTTACATATTTTATTTAAATTCACTTGTTTCATGTCTGTAAAGATAGAAATTTGTAATCGATTTGGCTTGTGCTTTGTCGGCTGAATATGATGGTTTTTCAACTACGGTAACATTATGCTTTATACGATAATTTTTACCATTAGTAACTGATATTACAGGCGTTGTTATGAAGGAAAACCCAATAGTTGCTAACCAATTATTCCGAAAATTTTATTCCTGTAAGATCTCATAGGAGAAAATTTCCAAGTAAAGTAAATAATTACAATTTGGCTCCATGATAATAAATTAAAGTGGCGCCATGTTAATAGGTTGAAGTGATAATAAATAAAATCCTTGTTTTCCAACTTTTAACAGATATTTCAAGTCGCTTTCTCTGTTTGAAACGTACAATCGTTTTAGAGGAGCTTGTAAAAGTTTTCACGTTCCATTTTGTTCATTGCCTCAATTTAACATGCTTTAGTAAACATTTCAAAGGTCTCATAAGGTAGTTATTGAAAAAATACGGTCGCATTGAAGAAATAATTTAATGTTCTATCTCTGACATTTCATATTCCAACGATCGGCTGAAATTCGATATTCGAAAAAGCTATTCACATACAGAGACTGAGAAGTCACCACGCAATCTTCTTTTGGCTTGTTTCCAATAGGCAATAACGAATTTTCTAAATGCAACAACCCTGAAACAATCCGTATTTCAATTCCTGGAAATTTAAGACTCAAAAAGTAATAATGACAGATGCAATCCTTCTTTTCTTCAACCCTACACTGGTTGATCAGTTTGGAATACTCAGCATGAAGATAAGAAACTCACTTTTTCATGGCTAATCAATTCTAACACTGATATCGTAAACCTCCGTCTCCGTAAGCACATCGATTACGAGAACATATTCAAAATCTTTTGAGAAATGTTGCAAAGTTACCGTGTTCTCGGATCTGCTCCTTGGTCTTCGAACCGCATCATGATCATCTAGTACAAAAGTGAGAGGTGATATTTTAAGGGCATTTCTGCAGTGTTATTTAACTCATTGACAGCTGGCTGCAAGAGAAAAAAGTGTTTTCGAAGTGATATAATTTCGGATGATTTGCCGTACTGTTTTGTTAAGTGATAAAGTAAAAAGTTAGTTATAAATCACGAAGTACTACTTTCAAAATTGGCGTGAGTTAAACATAAATTCGCACGGCATTTAGCATGTGGCTACAATACCTTAATGGCATCTAAACTCATTTGCTTTTACTATTATCTGTACTAATTTGGCCTGTTCCCGTTGAATCTTTTACCAGTATTGATATTCTTGTGAAGTAAAACATATCCACAGGCTTTCTGATTTTCCCCTATGCTATGTTTAAGCAAAGATGTATTTTGCGAATAATTAGTTTGTGCAACAATAATCAAACTGAATTCGTAAATAGCTCTCCTTCCAACATAAAAGTTTGATTTCATCTGAGTTTCTTTTTTTTTGGGGGGGGGGTTGGATAAATTTACCCATTTTGATCATCATTAAAGTACATTAGAAAGGAAAGCCGTCCCCTTATCCCTTATTTTTGGACATGGCAATACATTTCACGCCTCATGAATACCATTTGTTGTTATTGGGAATAGGCATCGTAATTTCAAGTTCTGACAAACAGCAAGACAAATATCTGAGCTGCCACGGCAGTTTCCACGTTACACGTGTGTGAAGATGTTGCACCTCCACTAAATAACATGTTCTATTTCCAGATATTCAGCAAACCTTTGAAGTTGTTTGGATTTGAATCCACAATCATCCAATAAGAAGCTCAATATCTACAGACAGGCCCACGTTACCCATACAAAATTGCGCTTTCCACAAATGACGTTTTAATACATGATTAGTTTGTGTCACCCACATTGGTTGCATGGAGAGAACTGTAAAAAATCACTCTAATTTTACTTAAAACTTTCGATATTTTGAATGTAATCTATTCATTTTGTTCTGATTTCTTTGCTGGTTTTGTAATTATATTGCACCCATTGTTTTGTGATTGTAATACAAAACCATTGTTTTGCAATTGTATTGCAAAACCATTAAATACAATTACCAATAACTATACCTCCAAAGAAAATGCGTAGGTTTTATTTATAAATCTACATATAGCCCATACCTTTTTCACTCTTACCAGAACAGCTGTTGGGGAAATACTTCAGCATGAAACCAAGGTCACAAAAATATTATTTCCACAAAAAATAAAACAAAATCTTTTGTATTCTCACACAGCTATAAAATTAAAGAGTTTCCAAAACCTTTTCATATAGTTACATTATGAATATTAAGTCAACATAGTTAACTTGCCTAGGCATTGAAATATTGCTTACAATATCAAAAAGTACTTCCTTTAACACTTATTCTTAGCTCTTGCAATGTATTTATTCTATAAATTTCAACTAATGTTTAAATTTTTTCTTGTAGAGATTCCTTCATTTTGCCAACAGGTTGGTTGAGAGGGAAAAATTACAAATCACGCGAATGTGGTGTTGAAATAGTGCTAAATTTCGTTTTGTTTTTTATTCTTTTAAATGTCTTTTATTGGATTTTTTCCAAATGTAAAAAAGCGTTCAATGTATTTTTGTGATTAACGCAATACATTCATGTGTTTATTGAATTTAACTAAACTTTAAATTAAAAGTTTTCAGTTAAAATTATCAAATTTAATTAATATTTAATTACATTTTCCTACTAATATCACTAAATCTTAAACTTTTGAATAAAATAATTTTTCAATTGAATTTTTTAATTTATATTTATGAATTTTATTTTAGACTTCAACTAAGAAAGCTGAATGGATGTAACAACGACATTTTAAATATTTTGTTCTATTTTTATCTCATCATTTATTTATTCTATGCATAAAGCATTGCGGTCTGCGTTTAAGAAATTTTTATTACAGAGTGAAAAAAATTAAAAGATACTCTGATCTCTAGTTCAAAACATCGCAGCATTATAATGTTTTAGGCTTTCTTCGGCTGTATTAGCTTCGTCTGAATTGATTGCATCAGCCGATGCATTCTGTTCTTAATGACCTTTACATTCCGCAATTTACAAAAGAAATGCCAGCCTTTTAATATTATTATGCTAAAATCGTAGGACAATTCGTTTATCCAATAATAGCTTACATACCTTGGAATTTGCTTACAAAGTACTATATACATCACGAATCCTTTCAGTTTTCCTTTATATTGGACTTTCCTTTTTTTTTAACGTAGGACTACGCTCCTCCCATTGGGGTCTCAGGAAGGAAATTGATTCACACGCCACAAAACTTGGTATGGGAAATTCTCTATATCTCGGTAACTGCATATGTTAAAAACATAACTAATGTCTTATTTTAGAGATAAAGAGTAACAACAGAATTTACAAAAGAAATTTGAAAATAGGAATTGTAGTTCAGCGACTACTGAGTCGCAAAGTTGGGCAAAAGTATGCATGAATTAGTGACGCGATCCTCTATATCTCGGTAACTACATATGTTAAAAACATAGCTAATGTCTTATTTTAAAGATAAAGGATAACAACAAAAGTTACAAGAAACTAACTTAAACTTAAAAATTTATGAGAAACTTCGAGAAACAAAAAAGTCACGCGAGTAAAGTAGTCCTTCGCCTTTAACATCAGTGGCTGTTTGAAAAGACAACCTCCCGTCATTTTTGTTTTGAAGAAGAAGAAGGAGGAGGTGGAGGAGAAATGAAATCCTTCTGAAAGAAATTTTTCAAAGATATTAATTAACATTCTTATTAGCATATAGGAATGGAAATCAGTAATAACTTTATGCACCTTTTTACCAGGCCACCAACCTGACGGCTGCAAACTGGTGGCAGACTCTTGACATCGAATTGTATCTGCACTTATATATATTGTGTTTGCCCGATTATTGAACATTAAACTTTTCATGGGTCAAACGTCTTCATGTTTGTGTGGAATGGATTTCAGAGAGTGTCAACTCAAATACCGTCATAATTTCTGAAATTGTAGTATTCGTGTCCATAAACCTTTAATTAGCTTCAAACTAATGCATTTCGAAAAACATACTAACTAGAAAAATATTTAATTTAAGCAACTTAATAGTTTTATTTAAATAATTAATAATAATTTTATTTTATTTAAATAATTTTTTTATTTACATTTAATTTTTTCACATTCACTTACATTATCTTTTAAAATTCTAAAAATTCTGCAAAATAAATCATAACAAATATTGAGGACAATCAGAGTAATGAAATGCCATTCACATTTTTAAAAATGTATGCTAATTGTTATTTTATTGTGAATATAACAAGGGATTCTCTTTTTCTGAATGTTCTAAGATTATTCGCGATTAATGAAATAAAAAAATATTGTAATTAGAAAGACACTTTAACAAAATAAAGTTTCCCAGCTAAATTTGTTTTCTTTTTTAAACTCCAAGAATTATGCGAAATGAATCCTAAAAAGTGCTCTAGTTATATGTCAAGGTCATGAAATATCATTCATATTTTTTATAATGTGTGCTAAGGAAGATATTATTGCGAATATAACAAGCGAACCTTCTAGAACGTTCTAATGTATTCCATTCTATATTTAGATACTCTTACTCATGAGATCTTTTCTATATGATTCTCTGTCATTTACATTTTTCATGTTTAATTCATAAGTACAGTAAGAATATCAAAAATATGACTAAAGTTATATAACTTTCTAGAATCCATGCAGCTGTTCCAAGTTCTGGTCTAAAATTCTAATATTGTTCTCGATTCTCGTCAAGCTGGTTCTTAACTTATCCTACCATGCAAATTATGCAAGTTGTTTTTAATATCTTTAAGCTATTTTATTGTTTTATTCTACGCTTGTTGAGGTTTTTTTGATGAATGATTTTTTAAATAAAGATTCCGACCAATTAAATTTCTCATTAGAGAAATCTACTAACTAATCCACTTTTATAAATATATTTCCAGCATTTCTCATTCTGAACAAATTAATCTTACAGAGTCTCTAATTATGAGTAAGAGATAAGTTGGTAATATCTCTAATTCTCACATTACGTTCTCTGACATGAAATAGTATGATTTCTTTACAGTTTCTTGTGTTTCTGACAGCTTTTCTACATTCTTAGAGTTCTGATTCTGACTAATCCCGACATTCGTTGTATCTTTTTTTACTTTAAAGAATTTTGAATTTCTTCCCTTTTCATTGTTTAAGAAAAATTACGATTTTTTTCTTTGAAATGTGGATAAATACGTTTCAATCCACACAGAGGCGGCCCGAGGTAATTTTACCAACCGGGTAAGACAACAATTTGGCGTCCCCTCCACCATCCAAAGTAATTTTTAAATTCTATATTGTCCGTATTTTAAATATCCAACAAAATTTTACTTAGAAATATGCATGTTTTACCTGTAAATATGACTTAATAATGTTATGGTCAGATTTTTTTAATTTCAGAAATACACTGGCATACAAAAGTTAAGGAACATTTCGTAAAATGCGAGAAATTTGCAATTAATATGAAAACTATGTTTCAAAATCAATTCTGGAGAATCGTGTGACATTCAATAGAGTATCATATACATATTACAGCGCAGATTCGGTTACGAGGGCAATTAGGGGGACCACCAGAAAGGGATGAAGACGAAAATGGAGTTGCACCCATAATGTTTCACAGAAAGCTGATAACGAGATGTAACTTTTATCAATGGTTATGGTTTAATGTGCATAATATTTACATGCATTTTCGTAAGCATAGCACAAATATTAGGGAAGATATAAATGTTTCTTTAAAAAATTCCAGATTTTTCCGCATATGTTTTGCTTATAACATGCAGAATTTTCATTGAAATTATTCGAAATTTGCAGACCACTTGACAATATGTTACAGAAGTATTGTATTAAACTTTGAAGTAAATACGTTGAATATTACAGGAAATATGGGTGTTTGTACTAAATTTTTACTGCGCATGTGCCAGACGCAGCGGAATTTTTTTTTTCATAACTTCAAAGCCAGATATATAGAGAAACTTCAAAAAAAATTCCAGTTTAATCACATTAAAATTCAGAAAGCTGTCAGTATTTCATTGAGGTGAATTTCAATTTCTATTTAAGAGAAGCTAAATGATGAGGGTTCTTGTACAAACTGATATTTTTTAAATTTGAATCTTCGAACAGTAATAATGAGTTTTAGTAAAATTGAATATCCTGAATACCATGAAAACTTATAAATTAAATACATTATTTAAATTGCATTTTCTCGAATACCATGCGAAGATTAAAGTTTAAAAAATATCAGTTTGTACAAGAACCCTCATCATTTAGCTTCTCTTAAAGAGAAATTGAAATTCATCTCACTGAAATGCCGACAACTTTCTGAATTTTAATGGGATTCAACTGGAATTTTTTTTTAAAGTTGCTCTATATATCTGGCTTTGAAGTTATGAAAGAAAAATTCCGCTGCGTCTCGCACATGTGAAGTAAAAATTTATTTAGTACAAACACCCATATTTCCTCTAATATTCAACGTATTTACTTCAACGTTTAATACAATACTTCTGTAACATATTATCAAGTGTTCTGCAAATTTCGAATAATTTGAATGAAACCTCTGCATGCTATAAGCAAAACACATGCTGAAAAATTTGGGATTTTTTAAAGAAACATTTATATCTGCCCGAATATTTATGCTGTGTTTACGAAAATGCATGTAAACATTATGCACATCAAATATAACCATTGATGAAAGTTATATCTCGTTATCAGTTTTCTGTGAAACATTATGGGTGCAACTCCATTTTCGTCTTCATCCCTTTCTGATGGTCCCCCTAATTGCCCTCGTAACCGAATCTGCGCTGTAATATGTATATGATACTCTATTGAATGTCACACGATTCTCCAGAATTGATTTTGAAACATAGTTTTCGTATTAATTGCAAATTTCTCGCATTTTACGAAATGTTCCTTAGCTTTTGTATGCCAGTGTATTTAAGAATATAAGCAAATCTTACAGAAACTAAAATAATGTATTTTTCAAATTTATTTTAAAAATATATGATTTTTTACACAGTGTTATAAAGTCTCTTCACATGATTTCCTGCCTTTTTGTCTACAAAATCTTTCATAATATTGTCACTATCAATGTTCTGTAGAAGGTCCCGTTCAATTTATATGGTTACCAAACCAACTAATCGCTCCTGCGACATACTAGATCGCATATATGTTTTAATCAGTTTTAGTTTCGAAAAACTTCTCTCGCCAGTAGCAACAGTTACTGTTAGAGTCAGAAAAATCCACTGCGTTAATTTTATAAGATACGCATAATTCTTTAGTGGTTCTCTACTATTTTTTAATAAGATACGGACTTTTTGCTTAGGAATAATATCGGGCAGCTCACAAACATTACTAAGTAGGAAAAATCTGAAAATTTAAAAAAATTTGAAATACGCCTTTTACGCTTAGGAGGGCAGTATAGGCAATGTAAGTTTTTTTTCCCAACCCAACTTCCAAAACCAGATAACTTTATTGATTTAAATTTAATATCTAAATAAGCAGTTTTTGCGCAACAAACAATATGACAAACTGAAATAAAACATTTCTTTGCGGGTAATCTTCAAAAAAAAGTTTTAAATCTAGAATATAAAAAAATTTTAATTTAAAAGTAATTTTAAATAAAATGGTTAAAAAATTACAAAACTTTTTAATACAATTTGAATATTCTAATACAAAGTATCCCAGGACTGTTGACATGTGACCCATTGATCTGCTAATAAATTCGAAAACATTAAAAATATTACGAGAATAATGTTCTGAATTTAAACGACACTAGATTTTAGTTCAGTAAGTACTAGAACACGCTTCTTGTAAATCAAATGGAAGCACTGAAAATAATTTTAAAAAATAATAATATCGGTGGCCTCCCCAAAGTTGCAAGGCGCCTATTTGGTAATCCGGCCAGACCATATATCTTGCTTATCTATGTGAAACTTTTATTTATTACTTTTTTTTAGTTGTATTACAATTTTTTTAAATCACAAACTTATCAAGAAACAAAAAATAAAATTTCTGTGAAATAATTTGTAATTTTACAAGCTTTCTTCTAATGTTTGGAGCTTTCTGATGATTGGAAGAAATGTAATGGGAACTTTATACGTACAAATTTGATTTTTCAAAAGCAGTTTGAATATTATTATTTCAAGAGTAATGCTTATGTTAAAAACCAACAAACCTTATCACTCTCAGTACTGTTGTCTGTATTTTTGGTTTGCAAACGAGTTTTGGCATCTTGCTTATTGTTAGATTCCTCACAGTCACTTAAGACGTTTTCAAATGTTCTACTGCTTCTGGTTCAAGTAATTGTAACTTTGCATGCTCTCGTACTTGGTCCTGGTAAACGAGTTAACTTGTTATAGTGCTTATATAGCTTACCAAAATCATATGAGTTAAGTTCTTTTGAATAATCATACAGAAGGCGCACAAAAATGCTCCAACAAAACCAACACAACTTTTGATATAACTTAATCCATTGCGCACTTTTAAGCTTTCTGCTCAATAATATATAGATATAATTTTAAAAAATAACTAAAATTTATATATGGTATTTTAATATTTAGAATTTTTGTATAATTAACAATGTTAGAATTGCCAATATCGAAAATTTATATATTTCAAATAGATATTTAATTCTGAAAATTTTAAAATAACATATTAGGATCATAATAACAAAATAACCTGTGGTGCTGAATTCACAAGAACTTTTTGTTCTTGGTTCGAACAATAAGTTATATTGTCGTTCTTGAAGTTTTCTGAAGTTAAACATCTGCCTTCAACTGTTGTCCTCAGACATTCTCTGGATTCAATATTTTCTATTTTGATGAGTTTTTTTCAAAATAGACGCCTGTTATCCGTGCCCTTCTTTTCATATAAAACGTACCCGATTTTTTTTCAGACATTTTAACGAAATACACAACACTTATAGGTATAACGTTATTCAGAATAAAAATAAAGCGTGACTTTCACCGGTTTTTCTTTCAACACAGTGTGCCAAAACGTTTAGTCAAAATGAGAATCCAATGAGAAATGGTGTAGGTCAGGGGAAAAGTTACATTTTTATCCTGTTTATATTTTTTCGACCCATTATGCCATAAAACTGAAATACAATAGTCGGTTAAGGGGTTCGAGCCCCTCGAACCAAAGGAAACACCACGAAATGACTAAGGGAGAGTGTGGGAGAAAGTCATTCTAGAGAAATTATGGCAGGGAGGGCCCATTTTGAAAGCGGGGGGAGAAGAGGGCACAGTAGACCGGACCGCGCCTATGGTCAACCCGATACCCTAGGATCGGGTTGCCCGTGGGTACAGTCGGACCTGTGAATGACCCACCAAATTTTCTGGCCTGATGTTCGTGAAACAGATTTTGAGACCTCTCCAGGGTCTAGAGACTTGAGCCGAGCGCCTTCATGAAAAACTGAAGAGGGGGCTCCAAAATGAAGGGAAAATTTTTGACGTTTTTGCCAGAGCTCTCATATCAATCAAAAAAATTTTTCTCCCCTTTACGTTTCAGCTTTGGCGACACGGGCAGTTGGTCGGTTTGCCTCTGGCCGCCTCTGAATCTATACTTTAACTACATCATTACACCAAGAAAAATCAACTTGAAAACATTATACTCGTAAATGAAGACAGACTTGAAAACAGTCTGCAAAGAATGTTCTACTTTGACGAAACGTTTGGCTTCATAATTTCTTATTAATTAATTTTAATTGCTTTAAATTTTAAGAATAATGATAAAGACCTCTATACCTAGCGAATCTTAAATAATTTTACTGTATACATAGCGACCACTTTATGAAATTATAAAACTGCGTGTATGATTTCTTTGCAGAAGATATTATACATGGAAAGTGGCGGTTTTCCGAATAGGTGTTAGAGGCGCCCGTCTCGTGCCTCGAGAATCTAGGGAGCCTCAAAGCCTATTCGATGTACATCGTAGTGTTAAGCCAATGGCGAATTCGTGACATTAGGTAGGGAGCTTCAAAGCAATTTTGTGCCTGTGGCCTCATATTGTCAAAATCCATCACTGTACATGGAAGATGGTGACAAAAACTTACAAGCTTACTTCACATAATTTATATTATATCAATTCAGTAAGTGGACTTGTGTTGCTTCCAATACGCATTGGAAATTTTCTGAATGATTTAGACCAAATTATTGTTTACGTCTGATAAAATAAGTGGAATTATCATATTTAAATGATAAGTTCTGTGATTTAAATTAAATTAACTTCTAATTAACTATATGTATTAAATGAAAGGTTTAGAGTCTCAAAAACCCAGAATTGCAACCACGCAACTTTGTTTTACTTTAAAAGTATAATAAATTTGGAATTTTTCAAATTTAAGAAATAAATTCCACAATTTTTAGCAAAGGTTTTTTTTCTTTATCTATACTATACAATGAATGGACGAGTTGTCTGGTTTGTTTTACGTACATTAAAAACCTTGACTTTATCTGCTGGGTTTTTCTACTTCCACTTTGAAGATTCCATTGTCTTAGCATTACACCGGAATTATGTAGTCCCAGCACTTAAATGTAAATAAACAAAGCAGAAAATTAGATCATAACAAAATCAATTCAAAAACAGAAATTTGAAGGATACGTATGAAGCAATACACATGGTAAAACTGCTTTTAAAACATCGGATTTCTGCATCAAAATAAGCTACAAAACTATATATTATTTCTTAAAAAATCCCTTATTTGTACATAATCTGGCAGATTTTTGCAAATATCAAGCATAGAAAAGGTCCTATTTATCAAATGGACATTTGACAATAGCAACATATCACATTTTCTTTTTCCGTTATGGTCATATTTATCACTAGTTGTTACCCGCATTTGGAATTTCCTTTCGTCTTAACATTTATAAATTCTTATAAGATTTTAAAACTGTTACACAGTTTCTCTTGAATTAATCAGAATAGATAAGTAAATTCCAATTTTTGCACTAAATGTAAATTCTCTCTTGTTGACGAAAAAATTATCGTAATCGTAGATGTAAAAGCCCAGAAGATGAAGAGGAAAAGTAGCCACGCCTATCTAGAGAGGAAGGTAAAAGGAAACTGAAGAAAGAGTGCATTTTTCTATGAGTTGGCTATTAATGTCTTTTGTTTATAGACAGGATGTTATGAAATTTCATTGTTTAGCGAGTTTTACAATTACAGCGGCGACGCTGTTATTCGGAAATTATATGTAGTAATGCCACTAAAACAGCTGCATCAGTATATTATTACATTTTCAAGTAATATTTTAGTCAACCTTTAAATCTTAATAAACTCAATTTGTAAAAATTAAATTCAGTGTTAGTGCCTTTGATTTCAAAAAAATTATCCAATTTTTGACATTTTTCTTATAATTTTTAATTTAGCTCTGAATTTTTTGTTTAAACCGGCGAATTGAAATTCATATTCAACAACGTTATGTGTTGAAGTTTCTATAAATAAAATATCAAACAATGGACAGAAAATGTGTATGAAGTGTTGTGTATGAAGTTTCTTTTAAATCAATTTCATTTTCACAACCCTAAGCATCATGTCTCTACTTTCATGGATGTAGAAATCACCCTATTAATCTAAAGAAATATCAATAAATTGATTAATTAAGGCTAAAAATAAATATGATAATTTTTCATTTGATTTATACAGTAGTATTTAAATAATTGTTATTATATTTATCTTTTTTTATTCAATACATTTACGTTTTACCCTTTCCCCTACAAATTCCGCTGCTGTTTCTTTCTTTCTGGATCCTGATCGTTGCAAACTGTCAATTTTTATTTGCTTTAATGGCTAGATATATACATAGTCTATCCAAAAATACGAAAGAATATTTTTATCAAATGAAATGCAAACATCGGAAAAAATTTATGAGAATCTGTTATAAGTTATGCCAGTTTCTCTTGGGTAAATATTAGTGGAATTAATGATTTTGTGATTAAGAAGTATGGCTTTATGTATAATATCTCTTAGGAAAACACGCCTATAAATATCTTAAGAATCAAAAAATTATTTTTTAATTTTGCGAAAGAAAGCCTTTAAATTGTTATTCTGATAAAAAATTAAAAATCATTATAATCTTAATTTCAGAAGTCAGTTTAGAAGTTTCTCGGAAGTAGGCATTAACAACTCCATAATAATAGTGTATTAAATTTCTGTGTACTGTATTTATGAAAAAATATTTATAACTGACCTACAAAGAATATTTTAATTTTATTAAGGAATCCTTAGAATTTTCTGAAGGAATAAAAATAAAATATTAGAGTAATAAAAACTCAAAAATTTAGTGTGATTTTATGTTAAAAATATTTCAGAGTTTTATTTTTATTTTTCTTAATGCAGGAGATTATAAATAAAAAGGAATTACAGTTTTTTAACGAATTTTTTTATCAATTAGGTTCAAGCTTATTAAAAACCTTCTGAATTATTATTGAAAGCTTGCACTAGTAAAAGATATCTTCATAAGAATTTTGAAAATTTTGAATTTTGAAAACTAATTATCCTAATTAAAAATAATTGTCCGAAGTGAATTGTGGCTTGGATTAACATACACACTACAGAAATAAAATTATGTATAGTTAAGAAATTTAAATATTCATGACCTTACATGCTGTAAGCCTACAAAAGTGCTAAAAACATCTTACTTTATTTATAGGAAATACGGTTTCAAGCACTGGTGGACATTAAATCGACAATTCATTCGAAAATCTCTCGTTAAACTTCCAATAAACTATAAATGGAAGAAACAGAAACCGGAACTTACTGTTCCGTCCATTGTAAAATCTGAATGAAAGCAAGGAGCCTCCCGGACATGCTACCTATCACGTTCAACGTATCCGGTAGGAAGTGATAAACGAATGCCAACAGAAACAGAAAAGTTCTCGTAAAACTTCAGTGAATTAAATTGAAACATTTTTCCGGTTGACAGGTGACGGCGAAAAAGTGGTAGTGAAAACATGGAAGAACAGACGTTTGAAAGCAATTTCGGAGAAGAAGGTAATACGCAGGTTGACTGTTAGCAAACAAAGAGGGGGATTTCTTGCCATAACTGTTACTCAATACAAGAGAAAAAGAAACTGATGGATGTGGGGGTGGTTGAAAAATTGAAATGTTTTGGTTTTTTCGTTAATTTTCGTACTATTTTATGAGATAAAACCAAAGAAATAAACTCACTTTCCATCATATTTAATAATATATTAGTCTTTTTCCTTACGAATTGCGCAGATACAATCCAAGCAGACTTTCTTCTTCTATTTCCGAGCCTGATACAACAATATTATCAACAAATGATTAAAGTTTAATTTTTCAATAGTAAATAATCTGCCTCTCTTCTAATCATCCTGTAGATCGTTTTACTCCCTGCTGTATCTGATTCTCTATACATGATAACCGTATTGACTGCAAATGACGAAAGCTAATTCTTAGCTTTCCTCATTTCATATTCTAAGTAACTCTATTAGTTACAAATTCTATGTAACGCACGCCACAAACAGTCAAAAGATGAGATATTTCTTATCATCTAGTGTCTTGAGAAAAGGTGTAAGCAAACTGCTTTTCCTCCGTTGTACATCAGAAGGAGGTTTTAGATTTCATCAGGTCCATAAACTAAGAATTCGGGTACATTTAGTTGACTACCTGCCGCGGGATAGCTTGTGATTTTTAGATTTGATACATTTTCTAAGAAATTATTTTTTCCACTTCAACTTCATTAAGCTGCTTGCTATTTTATGTAGTATACCTTAAATGTACAACTGTGTATCAGAATTGTCTTCCATATAGATTTCATTAACGTTTTTTGACAACGATTTACGTCACACTGTCAAAATTTTATTAAATATAATTTTAAAATTAATTTGAAAAACCTTTATCCTTAGTGTGCAGCTATGAAATAGCTTAAGAGATATCGAAGTCTACAGATTATAATCAAATTTTATTTTAATTGGTCAATTGAAAAGTTTCTTTAACAAGAAAATCTACTTTTGTTCATTGACACAAGCAAATAAAAATATTTTTTGTTTTTTCCGTGCTTACCTAGAAGTTCCTAAAATCTATGCATTCCTCAAAAAAAAGTATTGAGGGAAAATCAGGGATTTGTTACAATTCCAATTTATGAGTAATTGTAACAAATCAAAGCAAAGAAAGTTAGATTAAAATTAAATCTAATCCTCATAAATTGGAATTGTAACAAATCAAAACAAAAAATAATACAAGGACATTATAGTCATCAAACTTTGGATCAAACATTACAAAATCTTAGGATACGCAACACTTATATCATTTGTAAGGAAATAAATGAGAAGAGGAAGTGATACAGTGCACAAAATGTCATACTTGGGTTCATACATTGTGTGCTGGTGTGAATTTGAAACTCAAAAAATATTTTTGATTAAACTTTACTTAAAGAAATTGGTGGTCCAATCTAGGAACCCGGTTTCCTTCATTGGACCGATGACACATTTTTTAAAAATCTGCTTCTTAATAATTTAATCCTAATTTCTTCCTGATTTAAAGTGTATTTTATAAAAAGTTAATTACACTGCTTTAAAGATAAATAAACTACAAAAATATTCTACTACTTGTTTTTCGTAAAAAATATTTTTTCATCAATGTACATTTAAAAATGTCCAAGTGGTCTAAATTCGGAGACTTTCCCATAAAACTTTAACTTTACTTAAATAACAAAATTGTCACTTAGTACATATACGTCACATTTTTATTTTTTAAAATATTTGCTGTGCTAATAAAAATACTATACGCTATACCAAAAAAAATATTTTTAATTTTTTTAAAAAATGTTTAACTATAAATATATATATTTTTAAAATATTGAACTGGCATGATATTGTCTTTTAATTATGAATTAAGCAGTTTATTTAATGACATAAAATTCTTTTTACATACAATGTAATCATTTATTAGTGTGAAAATAAATATCAGTTATTTCTCATGGAAGCTACCTTATACTTTAAGCAAAGATTAGATGCATCGAAAATTTCATAACTAGAAGGGAAAGAATACCTAATGAGTTCTTCTTTCAACGAGTAAAGATACTTTATCTTCTCTGAGGTATGAAAATATATTATTTCAGAACTCACACGAGATTTTATTTGACAATTATAGGAGAACGAGATACAATAGGATTAGTGTTTTATTTTCTTTCTAAAGTTCAAGGATGAAGAAAATAAAATATGAAGCAGTAACACATTATTAACATAGTAACACATAGTAACTCATTAGAGGGAGCAACTGAATTTTATCCTCCAGGTTGAGAAACAATGGCAATATTTGTTTTTGCTCTTTTTCATCGAAGGAGAAAATTTGTATATCTTATTTTTCTAATATTTCCAGCTCTGTACTGTACCCAACTTTCGCACCAGGGAACTCTCTCAAGTACGATGATGAGAAGATGATGTATAAGTAACTGGCTTCTATATTCCAGAGCGACACAATGAAAAGGGGAAATGTTTAATGGCTGCTTTCCACATGAATGGACATCTCTTTTATGGGAAGCACCGCTGCATGTGAAGTTGAGCTCATTTTACTTGGCTCGATTGTAAACAGTAAAAAATAGGCTTCACTTATATCACCAATTGTTGTAATTGTGTCTATTTCAGGAGAGCCTGTTGAAAAGGATCTATTTCGCTACATGCATAAACGGACTTATTATACAGATACGGACTAACTGTATAATAATCGGACTTATTTTACAGACACTTACTACCGTTGGTTTTGCGTAAAGTCAAGACAACTTCTACTAAATGGAAAAGGCACAAAATAATGTTCGACATGTGCCACGGCCCATTTCCGACATATCTTAAACGTTTCAGCATCAGAAACAGCGATTCCTGTGTCTCCGGAAACCTGGGAAACTCCTTACACTGTGCTACAAGCTGCCTGTTTACAACCTCATACCACCTAACAAAACCGTCAGCTGACCTAGAACCACTTTGGTGGAAAAGAGTTATGAACAACAACATTTCTAGGGCGAAAATCAGAAAACTCATCCACTTCATCGCGGAAAACGAAACACTCTTTTTTCCAAAAGATGGTCACAACAACTAGCCACAGACTCAATTAACCGTAGGTAATCATCTTCTCTCTTCTCCCATACATAAAGCACCACCCTCTCAAATTCAACAACACAAAGAATTGAGAGAACTAACAGTTAAATTGCTAAATATTATATTCCTTTGTTCTAAACGTTCTCTTTTTTGTATCCTTATATATAAAATGTAATTTTTTTATTGCTCTGGTTTTTTCAATAAACTTTCACGCATACCCAACCAACCGACAGGGAGCCTTCCTAGCTCCGAGTTCGGGGGGTTGCTGTGGTGTTAAGATAATCCGTTGTTAAAATGTCTGGCATCCGAGGATTCATTTCCATTTTCTTTCATTGTTGTTGAATCGTTCAAATTTCGGCAAAATTTCTCGTTCATCTACAGTTTTGATGCATTTATTTATTTAACCCACACCGGTTTCACCTACCTACCCAAAATGGTATACGGCGCATGAAAGCCAGCAGGGAATAATCACAAAACAAACATGTCGTGATATATAACTCAAGAACATACAACATACATGCCAACATTTTGAAAAATTAAGAAATATACTGACAAAAAACATACAAACTAAGACTAAAATCTAAAACTAAAATTAATATAGAATACAATAATAATATCCATGCATCAAACTTATTACGTTTTCCCAGTGGTGAATTCAGGATTTTGGTCAAGGGGGAGGGAGCTGAGGAAATAAAAATTTTGTATCGTCGTGATATCATTGCTTATGTGAGTCAAAACACCTTAACTTTACTCACCTGACAATAAGAATCACAAAGGACGCTGTAATACTTTCGATAGTTTAATAAAAACGCTATGAAATAACTAACGAAAAATCTTTCCGACCGCGTGAACGTTACAAGAACGAGTGGAATGACTACAAAAGCGGGAATGTTTTCGAGCGTGTCAAGTCAGAAAGCAATGTTACCACGATTTGTTTTTTAAGAAACAGATTAAGAACAAGCAGGTGTAGAGATTTCAAAAAAAATCAAGAATTTTTGTTTAGCTCTGGGAAGGGGGGCTACGGCCCCATAGCCCCCCCCCCCGGATTTGCCACTGCATTTTCCAGTAATCGCGTTCACATACATTCAAATAGACATACCGACGTTCAATCAACTCGATATACAGATTTGGTTCAAAAGTTAGCACACGTACGAAATTCTGGTGATAAAACCATAAGCCAAATTTCGTTCATCTAGTTTCTTCCGTTGATTGAGTTAAAGTGTTCAAATGCGCATGTGCACAGATTATCAAGATTCCCGTCCGCGGATTTCGTAAAAAATTTGATACAGATCTACAATTTTTGTGTCAGTTAAGACCGCATAACAAATTCCATCCTTCTTACTCGTTTTATTCTCGAGCAATCGAGTTCACAGAGAAGACATAATTTCAATAATTCCAAAAAAGCAGTTTCAAAAATTCCAAAATTTCAATAATTCCAAAACAGCAGCTCCTATCGGTGTACTAAAAAGAATTTTTTTGTTTTAATTATTTTCTACTTCTTCGTTTTTAATTCATTGTTATAAATATTATGGAATCTCGAAATCATTTTTTTTTTCAAATTCACTATCAAGTGTCGCCACTGGTATAGAATGTAAATTTAATTAAATTGATCAACTCGCTGTTATTTAAGCTTTGAAAATACTGAAACACTTGCCAAAATTTCAAAAATCTAGCACATCAGGTAATGAGTAAAAAACTGGCTACAAAATTCCATCTTTACAACATGAGATAAATCAAGTTAAATAAAACTATATAAAAGCTATTTTTCTGGTTCAGGAGGTCTAAGAACGTGGAGATGCATAAAAAGTTTGAGCTCAAATTTGTTTGCCAATTACAGTACATTCTTTTTCTATATTTCGCATATAGCAGTAAAGTCAACTAATGCATAAAATGCTGAATAAGAAATGTTATTCACGGCTCAAAAAATAAAAAGCTGTTAATTTTACTAATAATATAAAGGACTGAACTGATTCTTAAAGGAAAATAAAAATATATTTCTTACAGAAAAACAATACAAAAAAACTGCACCAGATCCAAAGATTTTATCATCCGTTGGTGACAATACGTAATTCATAGTCATATCGTGTCTTCCTTATCTCACCTACAGATGAATTTATTCTATGTAATATTATTTTGTATTTTAATAATATCTTTCAACTGAAGAAGAACCAGTTTCAACCGGATTGAGCAAGGCCAAAATCTGTGTTTATGCTTGAAAGAAGCAAAGACAAGACAAAATAATAAAATTAAGATTTACAACTATGCTTCTGAATGTAAGCAAGAACATCTTTATTGAATTTATTAAAATTTGTTTATAATTTATATTTCTTTATTAAAAAATATAACTTATTTTTTTAAACATAAAATGAACGATTTTATTTTTGAAATAAATTGTATAAACATTATCGAAAACGAAATGAATACGATTCTTTTAAATAATAAAGTTAATGAATTCAAGCAAAATGGCGGGAAAAATTATTTTACCTTTTATTGAGAAAACTCTTTTAATTACATTTATAGTAAGCATTTTAAAGTTCTCCAGGATTGTAAATGATGTCAAGTCCTTATAAATTGGCCCTGCTATAGAAATATTATAGTTACAGTATCCGGTTTAATGGGTGGAACCTCATCGTGTATGCATTATACTCTAGGTTCACCACTTTTTATTTCGTTATATGTGACACAGAGAATAAGAATCTTCTTCTTCTCTGTGGTTAATGAGAGAGTACGTTTACCTATTTTTTAACATGATAATGTTTTCAGGCTGGCATACATCTGTAAATTACGTGATACTTGTTACAAAAACACTCTACAGGATAGTCCATTGAGTCTGGAGATTCTAAATTTGGCAGGTAGTTACTTCTTGTTCAGTAGGTGCTAACTAAGGTAGAATTTTCAATATTTTAATTAAATTTTTAATTAATTAAAAATTAATCGAAATTCTAAAGTTTTTCCTCAACACATGCGAAACATATTATTCCACAAAAATTATTTTTGTACCACTTTAAAATGCAAAATATTGTCAGTGGTACAGTCCGCAACTTTATAGATCGGACAGCCGCTATAACTCGGGGAGTTATTATCGGAGCTTCACAAAACTGGTGTAGATGGAAATGTCTCGAGGAGAATATTCCGAATAAACCCGTCTCTTCGAGACATTTCCATTGACACCAGTTTTGTGAAGATCCGATAATAACTCCCCGAGTTATAGCGGCTGTCCGATCTATAAAGTTGCGGACTGTGCCAATTTTATTTGCATGCAATTTTTTTCTTTAATTTAAATTTTTTTTTCAAAATTCATTATGCAACGGCTGATGCAGAGTATCTTTAGCATTCATTCTCTATTGAAATACTCAGTAAACTCTTTAATTTTGGAGTTGGCTTTCACAGTATAATCTTTATATAAAAAATTAGTGAAATTACATTTCAAAAATATTTAGTTTTCAAGTTTTTCTTGCTTGCGTACTTTTGTTTCAAATTTAATGAAAGTATCTTGTATTTTGTATTATTTTGAATTAATTTTGTTAGTTTGTTTATTTGATTTGGAAATGAAGGCGAAATGATAAAAACGCATACAATAAAATGAAAACTGCTTTTAACTTGATTATTACCATGAACAGTATCATCAGCATTTTAACATGAATATTATCATGCTACGATGTTTCGGAGTATAGGTTCGAATATCCATCTTTTTTCAGTGAATATCTCCAAAAAACAAATAAGTTTCAAGTATACATATTTAGGAATTTAATGAGGTTATATGCCCTATGGCAAATCTCGGCTGTTGGGACAAAGGATCACGGGTTTGAGAACCGAAACCACCAAAGAAATATTGTACACGCTTTAAATCAATTATCCTGGAACTCAGGGGTTCCCAACCATTTTTCTCTCGCGTACCCCTTGATTAGTCTTTTTATTTTCGCGTACCCCCTTCTATCATATCAACCCCTTCCAAACATACGTCTATGAAAAAAAGTTTTAATCGATAATTTTAAGGGTTTAGGTAAGTTTAAGAGTCAAATTACTCGAATTAATAACATTTGCAAGACTTATTTTTTATTTTACAATTTATTCTATTTTTATAACAGTATTAATTCAACGCCAAAACAAATGAAACCAGTATTTTAAGAATTTTACATTAACTTATAAGGATACCTAAAAATTGCACTTCCTTTTGCTTTGTTTTTTCCTTATTTCGACGGTAGGCTTTAGCACTTGCATATCTGCCACTTTTACTTTTCACACGAACTTGGGGAAACAAAAATTCTGTAGCATTTTTCATCCCTTGTGTTTTCTTGTGTCCGCCATTACCGACTTTAAGTCCGAGTACCCTCAGCTGGTCCTTCACGTACCCCGAGGGGTACGCGTACCATCGGTTGGGAACCTCTGCTCTAACTGGTGTGGGGAATAAAACTCTACAGGGGTGTGCTGGTTCAGATGACGTTCTCTGCCCATAGTTATAAATCACAAGGCTCTTTCCAAAACAGCTCTAGTGCAAATTTGGAACGGAATGCTAATTTATTTAAATTAAAATTAAAAACTTACCCAACTGTAGTGTAGGCCTCCAATTTAAGGTTAAGTCGTCAAATATTTTATTTAACTTTTTAAATTTTGTGATACGACTCGAAAAGTCATTTCCATCATGTCAGTCAGCAGAGATACAAAAAAGTTTCACTACTGAGTTTCTTTTCTTCTATTGAGAGATTCAGGAATTCCTAACCAGTTTTGACTCGCATAACAGGCATAGAGATAAAGATTAGAACGGCAAAATGTTTCTTTTCTTTTTTTTAGTTTTATAATATTTAAGTTATTCAAGTAGGAATAAATTTAAAATCATTTTGTATCTCTCATTTCTGTCTACTTAAAAATATCATTAAAAATGTACTTGGCAAAGAAGTTTTTATAAACATACTCTTATTGGTGCGGTAAAGTAGTAATTTTTCAGTAAAAAATTTTAAAAATCCTAATTGATTATCATTGCAATCTTACATTTATAATTCATTATAAGGAGCATTATGGATTCTTGAAATCAATTGCTTTTCTAAAATTCACTTCAAGGTGACTCCACTGGTATGATATTAAAATGAGTTAAAATATATCGATAAATTGATAATTATCAATTTATCTGCAATATTAAAATACTGTACTGTCAACGGAAACATATAAGTATAAAAAATGGGAAAACTAGCATATAAGGTAATGAGTGGAAAAGCTATTGCAAAATTCCATCTTTACAGACATAAAACATATCAAGTTAAATAAACGGGTATGAAAACAATATTATCTTGTTTCCCTCGCGATCTAAATCTACCGACGTTTTATTGTAATCATCTAATTCGCAGCAAATGAAGGAAATTTTTGAGCGTCAGGGTTGAGTGTCAGAGAAGGGTTTAAGACAAAATTCTCCATCAAAAACTCCGTCATATACGTGGGCCTGGAGTATGTTACAACTATAGAAGACAAACGTTCTCCCGACGGTTTGGTAGTTACCTTTGGAGAGATTTCTAGCTCAGATATCGTCTTTGTCATCTGCCGGATCAGAATAACGTTGGCTGTCCTCGAATATTCCTAATGTAGCTTTAAAACCAGAGATTAACTGAATCCATAAATTGACAATATTTTTATTCAAATCACTTTTATTCATTTATTGAACTAGATATAGTTTTAAAATGCTTTAATTAATCATGATGATTACATAAAATATTGCTTCTTTTCAATAAGTTATTATTCTTCAAAGTAATTATAAAATCTAATCTACGGAATTAAAAGCATTTACCTTCAATAAAATAAAATTCTTCTTTAATTAATAGATTTCTGTTACACTTCTTCATAATAATTGTTCATTTTAGAAAAGTCTGCCTTCTATTCAGTACGCATGGAGGGAAAAGAAACAAAAAAATATGTCTATTAATGAAATGATGGATTAAAGTTAGATTTCATAAATAGCTTAATTTTCGCAGAAATGATTTCCCAGCAAATCGTGTAATCAGAATATATTCTTGATAAGAATTCCTGAATCATTGACCTCCATGTTAATAAAATGTATCATTTACTTCCTTATACTTTTTTACAGAGCTAAAAAAAGTGAATATTAAGGAACAAATGGTTCCTAAATATGCGCGTAAAACCGTTTCTTTTTCCTGCATTGTTTCCGGCGAATGTCCTTTTCTTTTTGAAATAAATGCACTTTGTATCACGTAGACCATTGTTTTCCAGAAAAGGCAAAACATGTTTCTTAAAAAATAATAAAAAAATATGTTAAAATATTATTTATTAAAATTTTTTTAGATTTAGCCAAATACCTATTTAATTAAAGTTTTACTTTTTTTAATTTCTTTATTATTTTTTATTACTTTTGAAATTTTTTCACTAATGAGCTACGATAAAAAATTTATTTAAAAATCCATTAAATAATTTTAAAATGATAATTTTTCAACCTCATTGTTAATGAATGATGTTGAAGTATAATAAATGTTTTAAAATTATATTACTTTTTTGTGAAAATTTATTGATCATTTCGACTTATTTTTTTCAGCGACATAAGGATTGCATAATTCATTAAGATTGTTCTATAAAACTGCAGATCAAGCTTCTGCAAGCAAATTATACAAAATATTCATTTTCTAAGTAAGAAGTAATTTTAGTATCTGAATTGTGGTACCAATTACAACAAAGAAATAAAAAGAGGATAAGGAAATTATTATAAAATGAATATAAAAAATCGCCGATTAATTTTGAAGCATTCCTTTCGCTTCATACACTGTCTACTATCTACACTGTCAGCTATTCAAATGGTGAATAAATACAATTGCATTGAAATTATTTCTGACAAAATTCAATTTCAAGTAACACATGAAAGTATAACCATTTGAAATATTATGAACACAATCGTTTTGTGTGCAATAGAAATACCATACTAGGAACAGTCAATGTTAAATAAAACAATAGATTCCAATTTCGAACGACATTCTCTGTTATTTTCTTCAACAGAGAACAATCATTGTTGCACTGAAAATATTTCTGGTAAAATTCAGTTTCACGTAACACATGTAAGTATAAACTTTTGAAATATTATCAACACAATCGTTTTGCGTTTAATAGAAATACCATAGGAGGAAGAGCCGATGATAAGCAAACGAAAGGCATTCCGGTTTCTAACGACATTCAATGATATTTTTTCCATGAGTTAACGAATGTTTCTCTTATGTTCAGGTGCCAAGGCTCTGAATGAGCCATTTCCGTCTTCGGTTTTCTCTAACATATTCCCTTCAGAAGTTTGGAATGATAGTTTATTGACCTGATCAAAATGTTTTGTTCGCCTTCATTGTAACACAATCTTACAATAGAAATAAGAAGAAACATTGACGTGTCCATGTCTAAATAATATATCTAAAATGATAATCTCACAAAATGAATAATATAATTTCTTGCCATCAGGAGAATGAAAAATAAAATAATAAAAAATTGAAAGAAAATGTATTTTTGTTTAGTCGCACGAGAATAACTAAAGTATCCACATTTATTGTTCAACCTTGTTATTTTCTTGCATTTGACAATATTGTTAGTGTGAATATTGAAGTAGAAAATTAAAATCGTTTCATAATGCACATAATACACGTAAACATTTCTGTTCTTTATATATTGCTCCTATTATTGCAGATGATGATGCCACCACCCATTAGCACAAACATATTGTAAGATATCTCCAAGATGTTTACCAATATTCTGAATTCTGTAAAACATCGTGAAAATATACAAGTAGTAACAATAATATAGAGTATATTGTGCTGTTTGGGGTACATACATCAAAATATTACATAAAATTTAAGTAAATTAGCTTTCAGATAGCGATACTTGTTGTCAACTTGTTAGGCAATTGAATTCCTCCTAAATTTTTGTAACTTTATCTGAGAATGCACGTAATATCCATGCGAGGATTAAATTTCGAGTCCTAAGACATTATTTAGAATTATTTCTTTTAGTACATATGAACAGTAATTCAAATTCGTTCCTCACGTGAATTTTTATTTCCAAAACAAAATTCAAGGAGAACGAGGCATTAGTCGCGTGAGAAATTTGAATTACATCCTCGAGATTAATATAAAATTATCAGATAAAGATTTTCCTTGCTCTACTTTGTAGTCTTACTTGCAGATTCATATTAATATTCACTGCTTATTCCCTTCAGAGTGGGCTTATATAACGTTTTTTTTATTGCATAACTTTTTTCTTTTTTTAAATGATCTTGTTTCTGATTTTTGATACTTTGTGCGTTTAAATTTTCTTTTAATCGGTCATTTGCAACTATTATAATGGAGCCAGTTGATGTGACGTCACATTCACATGACAAACGTGATTTGTACGACATCTCTAACTTAGCTTTTTCTTAAATTGTTTTGCGACATCAAGTACTTTTTCCTCCTACAAGATGTGCAATAGATTCCAAAATTAATTTAGTTCTGCGCACGTGACATTGCTCGTTGATACTATATCTTATGAGCATGCTTTGACTCCAATTACTTTTCGGTGAGTGACATCGCATCAACTGACAATTATAATCCTTTTTTTCGGGAGAAAATATTTTCACTACAGAAAATAGTTCAAAACCTTATTTGTCTTTATTGCTGTAAATTTTCAAATTCCATTTATATTTTTAATAACAAATTCAGCATAAATGTTTGAGACATTGTATTAATAAACTAGACACCCTTACAGTTGTGTTCTTCAGAGATAAGCTATCGTTAAGTACAATTTTGCTGATTTTGTCATATTTGCAATATCCCGATCACATTCTGAAATGGGTAATGCGTCGTAGCTGTAGGCCAAAATAATAATAATAATAATAATAATAATAATAGCCTCTCTCAAAAAATGTTGTACACCATGCAATGCAGTGTACTCTGGGAGTTCTTTTTGGCTCTGCTGTAAAATGTTCAAATTGCTACATACTATAGTTTACCTCGAGGTCCAGAATTGCATAATACAAACCAAAGCTTCTGATTTAGACTTATGATATTTAATGTGAATTTTAAAAGCATATTTTAGCGAGTTATATATATTTATTCATTTTTAAATGAATGTATCTGTAATTGAATTATTTTTTTATAAAAATCGGATGAAACATTCAAAATTTGCTCAATTTTGCATAAAACAATACCTTTTTTAGAAATTTCAAATGCTGAAACTTTTAAGATATTCACAAAAACAAACCTCTAATGCAGTCAGTTATTTCGAATACACAAACCATTATGGAAACGAAAAGAAAATAATTATGTATTTTTTCGAAAAAATATTCATCAGCTGCAATGGATATTTTTGTATAAAAGAGCTTCAGAATTGTCTTAATCTTTTATATAATTATCTCTGTAGTAATAAATATTCATTTATATCATGTTACCTCAACAATCACACACCCAACAAGTATAACTATAGGAAAAATTTAATAATAAAACTATTCCCAAAGTGAATAATGTTTAAAAATAGCTAAAAATGGCTATAGTAGAGAATGCTGAATTTCATCTTCGTGTATAAATACAAATTTATTAATTTTTTCTTTAATAATTAGTGTTTCATATACTTCTCGTTTACAACAATATATTCCTGTAGAAATTTTGATTCTAAAACTGATTTAAATTGCCGATTGGTTTCTTTGCGAGCAATACACAGTTGTTTTGTAGAAGTCAATGAAATAACACGTAATGTATAACATTCATTTTTATCACCGAATGCTGTTCTTAACTTCATTTTCACTTTCTCTTTCTTATCACAAGTGATCTTAATTTCTTATCACTAAATCAAAGGTATTTCGATGAAATAGTTCGTACCCCATCGTAGAAATGTTGCATTTCCTCGAATTTTCCATGTCAACTCATAACTGTGGATTGAGATATCGCTCATAGTGAAAAATTACTCTGCGTCAGCAACAATATAATGCGAACATGAAAACGTGGAACTACCAAAATCTTGAATCTGTATTTTCACAAAAAAATGGCTATTTTTGAATTTCTTTCATATCCACAAAATTTAAAAATCAATGAGAAATACACAAATTGAGTTTGTACGCAGAGTATCAAACATGGGTAGAATTAAATTTGTATATGAATGTCTAAACATTATTATGATGAATGTATTTATGCATGTTTACAAAAAAATTAAACTTTTTGGAATCATTAACAAGAATAATAAACGTCTTTGCATTTATGTTAATGAAGTAAACGCAGCAAAATCTACATTAATATTCAACATGAAAGTTTAACTTCAAAAAAGAAGAAACCTTCTTAAGAAAATGAATCTGTCGTTAAAAACATACTATCAGTGCTTGGTGTCTTCTTTAGTGGTTATAAGGTTTGGTACATCCTCCTAATAGGGTTTTATCTAACGGAGGATTTTTTAGTACACAACGAAAAATATTATTGCTTTTTCCGATTAAATTTTTCGTAGCTGTGCATTATTTTCTAAGAAAACAAAAAAATAATTTTATTTGATACACAACCTTTGTACATATTACTTATACAGGTTGGTCATAAATTATTGGACCTATTTCAAAAATAAATAAATAAAACTAATGATGTTACAGCTACGGTTTTTTTAAATGAGAGCGCATTCTAAAACCTTTTTCAGATAGGTTGAAATACCGTTACGGTAGTCTAGGTGATCATAAATTACTGGACATCTCCAATTTTTGAGAGGCATTATCTGCGAAACTATTAGAGATAGAAGAAAAATAAAAGCATGTATTTATAGGACATTTTGCGCTCTTTAATTTGTTAAATACTTGTAATTCGAAAACTGAATGGTTTATGAGATATTAAAAAAAACCTAAAAAGGGGAACCAAAAAACACGCATCGACTTCTGCAGATCGCTAGTCATTACGTATGGAAATCTATTGCTGTAGCAAATTTAGAACGCCTTAATGGTACACAACCTATCTGAAAGAAAACTTTTTTATTTGCTCTCTCGTTTAAAAAAATGCAGTTGTAATATTATTAGTTTTTTATTATTAATTTTTGAAATTGGTCCAATAATTTATGACCACCCTGTATTATGGAAAAAAGAAATATCTTTAAAATGCCTAAGATTTGTCAGAAAGACCATGAAAATTCTTCAAAGAAACTGGTTTGGCCTGCATCAGGGTATGTACGGCGGATCTTCCGTGGAATCGAGTCTCAAACCCACGACCCTTCAAACTCGAAGGCGAGACTCTTGCAAGACCACCACAATCTATGGCCCACGATTGGAACAATTGCATGGATTTCCAAGAACGACTCTGTCGCAGGATCATCTTGTTAGAATACTACCGATATATGCACATTCAACAAAGAATTTAGCAAAATGTTGCGGTAGAATTTTAAAGCATTAAATTTTTACCAATTATTGCCTTTCACGCGCTATTCATAACACATATGCAGCAAATGGGGCGCTATTTACCTCTCGATTTGTTTATCTCTTTTTCAACTTAGTCTTTCACGGCAGCGCCTCGCCTCTGTCTCAGAACTAAACATTTGTCAGGAATTCAAAGCACGTAACGATTCATTGATGAATATTTGCCTAGTATTCAAAATCTTCTCAATTCTGAGACGGAAAGAGGGATAATTTAATCCATTCATTCTTTCCACACCCAGGAGAGCCTACTCAATATTTTGGTCTTAGAGCATAGATTGGCTATCTGAGACAAGGGAATAGTTTAATCGATATTGTAAAATATTTAAGTTGGAAGAAATAAAAATATTTGCAATTTCTACACCTGAGACGACACTCCCTCTCTAAACTTCCACGTCACACTAGCGGGTTACTTTAGACCCTCGATTTTACATTTAACGCTGACCAATGACCTATAAACAACAAACTCTTTTGCTGGAATCCGGTTTTGAACGTGGAACACTCCCACTCTGAAGTTGAAACCTAACCACCAGGACACTCCCAAGGGGAGGGGGCACTGCGAGTACATGGATATGATTTGCTGCCGGATAAGTAAGCAGGAAGTCACTTCCCCTGTGGGTATAGTAATGGGGGGGGTTGTGTTATCTCCCAACAATGATAGTATGTACCTCCTTCGAGAGGGTTCGGGCCGTGGCCCGGGGATGTGCTATTAGGACTCCGGCCTCAATATTCAGCTACTGCAGCGGCTGTCATCCAGGACCCCGGATTCTTAGACAGGGCGGGGGAAACACGGTTTGCGGTTACCACCTCGACTCCCCTTATAACATTCAGTCATGATCAGATGACGAGAGCCGACACTCCACTCTTCAAGCTTCTACACCACAAAAGTGAAATTATGTGTGACCCCGACGGATTTAACAAGCTCCGGGTCAACGTACTAAGTAATAACTCTTTAGTAAGATCGAGTATTGAGCTTGCAACACTCCAGTCCTGAAATTACCCTCTAACACTCTTCCACCAAATGTATTGAAATAAGCTTTAAACTCAACTGTCAGACTTTATTTCTGGAATTCGATTTATAAATAATATCTTTGTGTGAGTTCCACTAAAAATGTTTAATTCCTTTCAGAGAAAGACCGTTCGCAAGAACCCTTAATACGTAAAACGTTCTTGATTGGGAAGATTAATATGAATGCCAAAATGTCATACCCGAAATAAGAATAATAAAATCGTAATCTTTTCCTCGTACTTAGCAGCGATTATAAATCAAACAGTAGGATACAGGCTGCGATGGCCTAGTGGTAAGGTCTCAAGTTCGGAAGGTTTCAGGTTCGAAACCCAATTACCCTGAAGATCTGTCATGTATGGGGGCTTATTGTACATTAAATCAGACGCAGTGAGTCTAACGTCCTCCCGCTGGTGTGGTGCGAAAATGTGGAGAGGGGGTATTAGCTCAGGTGTCGTCCTCGTCATCTGACTGCGATTAAAAATTATGGTACGTCCCAAAATAGCCCTCATGTTGCTTCAAAACGGGAAGTAAGTATAACTAAACAATAAATATACCTACAAACAATAGGACACAAGTTGCAAACAGAAGCAAAAAAAAACCGGTTTTCAAGGAATGTAAACAAATTTTTCCAACTATTCAGTATGAAAAATGAATTGGTAGGTCTAAAATCAAAAAGCACCTTATCATGATAATACGCCATTATTCTTGATTCAATCAGCTGATTCTTCTCGTCTAACATTAACAAAATACTTGACCTTATTTCCACAAATATTTACTATTGTACAAAATTTCCAAAAATATCTATAATTTCTACAAATATTTATGCATTCCTGTTGAAATGCATACGGAAATACAATCAATAATTCACCATTTAAGGAATCGCCATTTAGATTAAGATGACGGTTAAAGATTAGATGATGGTGACAAAATAAGTTACCTTTTAACCGCTTAAGTATTTATCCCGAGTTAACTCGTCCTAAATAGGTTACAAAATAGTGGTCCTTAAGTGGTTAAGAATATTATTGAGTCTTTTAAGAATAAGCAAATAACAGATGCATTCATATGATGCAGCTATTTTAAATACATCCAAAGGTATTTAAATACATAAAAAATACATCTAAAGATATTTAAATACATTAAATACAAGAAAAAAGATGTAATGCAAGTTAAAATTTTCTAGCGTTCTGAGCATCTAACATGACTTTTTTTTATTTTTCAAACAATCTTGTGAAAGGTTATAAAAATTAATGTGATGAACGCAGAAAAAATAATTTAAGAGGCTAATTTTATACCTAATTCTTTTATAAAAATTTATAAATTAAAAACATAAATCGTTTGATTAAAATTAGTTTGCCATGAAACAATCCATCGTGGAGTCAAAAATGCACTGAGTAAATAGTTATGCTAATTAATTAATAATTTTATTAAAAATTAATCAGAAAAAGTCAAAAATGGGAATAAACTGCGCAGTGAAGCGTTAATTACACACTAATGTCAGTTCGTCAATTTGTTTTAGTTATAAAAAGCATGTCATCGTTCCTTGTGGTTCAAATAACTTTGCTTTATTTTTATGCATCAAATACAAAATAATTATCACTAAATTATTTCTATGCATACAAATATTTTCGCGTCTTTACAGAAAATTATTTATTTCAAATTAGAAAACAATCCTACATTTTTTCAGTCACGTAGTTCATCACTTGATAGGATATTTTTAAACAAGTATCACCCATTTTTTAATAACTTAATTTATTTACAAGAATATATATACGTTTCCCTTGTGACTCAAATATTTTTATTTTATTTCTTTAAATTGTGAAACATTGTTATTATCATATCCCCAAGTCAGGCGCTCTATACATTTTCCCTAAATTCCCTACCGGCACCCAAAAATGGCGATCCGAAAAAAAATTAAATTCCCATCCGCGTAACTCAGTATTTCACTTTAATTTTCAACGGATCCCTAAAACTGGGAGCTTCGTACAACAGGAAACAACGCATTTCAGTTATCATATCTCACGTCTTTCTACGCCTCGGATCACGTGGTACAAAATTTTTCCTGCCAACAGTTCGTTTTATAGAAGCGGGAAATTACGTATTGTGAATTTTAATAGTCGCATTATTCATAGCAAAGATGTAAGACATACGAAATTTTCCCTATCACTGCAAGGGTGGGGGAAAAACACCCTTTGTAATGTCTTGGCTGACAATGGGGTATATAAAGTAAAGTAGAGCTTCGTTTCGGTTATACAGTTTTTAGAAAGCGTTCCAGATTTTTTTTAGAAGTTAAAAATGTTGATCGAGAAGATCACCGATTTTGCCGTTCCTCCGAAATGCCCTTTTGCACAGACCGATTTGGGGGTAAAGTTGACTAACTATACATCAGGAAAAAGAATTACAGACGTTCTGCATACTCGTTCAGAGGTGAGTTTGAATTATTTTAGTAACTTTCTGCTTTAAAGTAATTTTTAAGTTAATTCAAAAAATTAATATTCAAAAATTGGCTTTAAAATTTTAAATGCTCTTACCATAAAAAATGTGTCAGTTGAAATTTTTCAAATAAATAATCATTTAAATAAAAAAATAGATGAAAAATTGATTATTTTATTTCTGGAGAAAAAGAATAAAACTTTATTAAATTAATTCAAAATTATGTAAGAAATAATCGTTGTATTACAGAAACTGGTCCTAAATCTGACATTTTTATTGCTGGGAAAGAAATATAATGTGTTTAGAAAATTAGTGGAAAAAAAATGACAAGAAAACAGATTGGCATTAAATTTGTCTGGTTTTTTAATGAAAATACTACGTATATAATGCAATTTAATAATAATAGAATATAACGAAGTAATGTCCACTTGTGCCTATAAGAACAATTTAAAGTATTGAGCAATCCAAACATCTAAATTTTTGTTCTTTTGTTAATTGAAAAAATATATTGAGGATTATCTAAAAATTAATCTCAAGTAAATTTTGTTTCCTGGTAAATATAAGAATTAACATTAAGAGTTTTTTGTTATAAAAGATATTTTTAAGAACAAAATCTTTTGTTGCTTTAATCAAATTTCAACAACTTTTAATCATAAAATTAACAAATTGAGCAAACTCCGACCTTTTAATCATAACATTTTGAATATATCTTTTGAGGTCTGTTATTAATTTGCAAGTTATTGAAATACAGCAGTCATTATTATGACTACTAGTAAAGTTAAGATTAATTATGTTATCAATAGTAATAATAATAAGAAGAAATATTTATAAAAGAACAGTAAACCGAGTTTTTCCTAGTTTCCAGTCATTTGCAATCCTATAATATTTCTAAAAAAGGTTAAAATAGTATCTAAATAATTTAACCGTTGTTCATATTACTAATACAATAGCCCAGATCTCTTGGTAACACTCTGACGTCATCAACAATAAAACTCGCGCCATAGCACTGCGAGACGTTAAACAGCATTATCTCATTGTTAGAGAACCTAAATTTCAGCAATTTTAAGTTTAAAATAGTAATTGTCGTTCTAAATTCAAATTTATTATCTCTAAAATAGGGAAATAAAATTTTCTATCGATTGATATAAAATTTATCTCGATATGATCAATAGCTACCGAGAAATTTTAAATTATATTAATCATATATTTCAAATTAATTTCCGTTTTTTAATAGAAAGTAGTAAATTACGTCAGTGGTATATCATGCGCGTGATATAGTTTGGATGGTTATTGAATTATAATAAAATTGTTAAACGAAAAATACTTCACACGAAATGTTGTTTACCAAGAGGTTTTTTGAATAAGGAAATATGTAACTAATATGTAAAAAAAATATTTCCTGTCATAAAACAAATGTTTATTTTATTTGTTTTCAATCAATTTTAAACATTTCTCTCGCATATATATCTATTTAAACACAAATTTGACGGGAAATCTCTCGAATGAAGAGGCAGTTTGCACCCGTCATACCATGACGCGGGTGATTTTCTATTTTAAAATATTGAAGGCAAATTTAAATTTGTCGTATATGTCCCCCCAAGTTCCTCTGGCTCAATTTAAAATGTTTATATGCTCTTATTTCAGAAGAATTTGAAAATTCCTTCTATCTTAATAGAGAACAATTTCTGCAAAAGAATATAAATTACATTTTTTGATTATATAGACATATGTAATTTTTTAATTGGTAATTAATTTACAAATCAATCAAATTTTCTTTAAATAGCTATTCTCCAGAGGTTAATAAATCTGTCCTTCTTAGATTCAAAATTCAAAGCATTCTCAAATGTTTAATAAAGATTTTATTAAGTTAATTTTAATTGATTTTAATTTATCTGATTAATTTCTTAAAACTGACACAGTTGTTTAAATTTAATTATGAAGTCTTATATGTCTCAATCGAACCAAGCGATATAAATTTGATCCTACACTTTTAAAAGGTGCATTTCAAAATTTTTGAAATTTTACCGCTGGCAAATAAGTTTGCAAAAGTTTAATATATATGTAAACACATATATTAAATTCTTATTGTTTTTAATTTATTTCTATTTTCCAAAGAGAGTGTTTAGTTGTCTTTGTATGCAATTCTTTAAACAAACTTAATTTACAATCGCGCTGATATCTCGGATTGTAATAATAAGCATTGCATTAAAACTTATTTCTTTGCTCTTTTGAAATAATTTAACATGTGAAAATAATAATTATTTATGCTTTATTATAATATTGAATAATCTTACCAATTAATTAAGTCTCTAGAACAGTTAACGATAAAAAAATGGCTCTAGAAATGTTTATAAAGTTCGAAGGTCCTTATATTATCTGGCGTTTTATGCAGGGTGTGTCTTTCTTTACTTATAGAAATCGATTGTCTTTTACAATAACTATTTTTTCTTATAATTGGAGTTTTTACTCAGATCTGCTACAAAATTAAAGATAATACTACTAATAAACCATCAAAAAATATTAAATTTGATGATAATGAAATTAAATACTTATTAACAAAATACGTAAAATTTTACGAACAGTAATTTATATATGCAAAACTTAGATAATACAAAATAAGTTTCGAACTAAATTATGTTGCTATTAGCCTTTATATGTCCGAAGTTATGACCAGACAGTATCCTCTAAGAATATTAATTCTTTATATCTGAATCATGACATTCATACTAATTAAGATATAAACTAAAAATTATTTGAGCTTTTTGTTCTTGAATTTGTTACTGATTTTTCATTTATTTTCTTTTTAGTAATCTCTGAAAATAAATCTGCGTGTAACTTAACAGATTTTTAAATGCTTAGATTGTTTTCTACATCACAGCTGTTTCATTTTTTTGGTTTAAAGATACGTCATTGTTGAAAAAACATTTGGTAGTTTAATAATTAAATTAAAAGAGTTTGTTAATATTTATTTTAAAAAATGAAATAACGTTGGATATCAGCTCATAATTATAAAATAAAGTGACCAGACCTGATAAGATGCAACAGACTCGATTTTTGACAGATCGTCCCGGATTGTCCGGCTTATTACTTATAAGTAAGTTGCCCTCGTTAAAAAAATTGACAAGATGATTTTTTTTGTTTAACTTCTAAAGAATATCCCTTAACAATTTTTACTGTTCTGCTTTCAGACAAGTTATCGTTTAAAAAGTACTTTTTACATTTTCATAATTAATTCACTATTTAATGAAGTGCTAAACCCATGGAATAGTATCACCTTGGTATTAAGAATAGGGATGAGTCCATCTTGAGAAAAAATAAGAGTAGAATATATTATTTATGTTTCTTAATCCCATTTGAATTTCCGTTTGCAGATTTTTAAATAATTTTATTTATCTTTCATTATTTTCGACAAAATATTATGAATTTTGAGCAACCGCAAACCCATACCACCTAATCTTTCCTCAATATCTAGAGCAAATCAGTTTGAATTTAAGTAAATCTGTTCACTCTATATCGAAATAAATATTTTACCCAGTTTCTGCATTACATCTTAGCAAAATTTAAAATAAATATCCAGATTTAATAAAATATTTTCTTTGAAGAAAATGACATCAAATGACAAAATTTCTTCAATCCCCTAGAAAATAAGATGCTCGGAAGACTCGTGCAAGGGATCCCTGATGACAGGACAGTCCGGCGATCCGGGATACAGAACAAAAGGGGAAATTCTGGATGAAGCCCTGAAGTTCCAAGAGCTCTACTGGTCCACCATGAAGACGTGAGTTGAGAAGTTCATTCAGTACAAAATCGATAGGTTTCTTGGGTTGTTTTTGAAACACATTTTGTGATTTTACTGTAAAAAGAGTAATGCGAACCAGATGTGCGACACTTTTGAATTCCTAAGCTACTTCATAATAGGAAATGAATTCATGGTAAAATTGTGATGGTATTTTTGAAGCATTTATTTTTAACTGAAGTACGCATTGAACATTTAACCAGTGGCGGCTCGTGCTATACAATCTGGGGGTGCTGTAACTTTTAATCCTTGAATAATCCATCATAATTGTAACTCATAATCATGCATATTTGTACCACTTACATTCTTTTGGCTTTTTCCATTAGCTTTGAGTAGTTTTATATTTAACTAGCCGAATGCAACAGCTAGTTAAAAGCTAGAGCACCCCCAGATTGCATAGAACGAGCAGCAACTGCATTTAACTATTTAAAAAACTAGACGAAAGCAACAATTTCTGCGATACATTATATTTATAAAACTGACTGATTATACTCTTCGATTAGTTTAAAATCATCTTTATAATTTAAGAAATCGAGCCATAATTTATTATCGTTTGAAACAAAACTATAAAATTCAATTCATTTGAACAAAAATCAGAATTGTATCCAGCCTAAGCAGGAGGAAGTATGTCGTTTATAGGGGGAAATATGTTTTTTTAACAATAAGAATGTTTTTAAAAGAAAAAAATGTTCTTCATTACAGCGTTAAAAAATAAAATCATCAGCAAGTGCATAGTTATGCAAGAATCCATTTAATTAAAATTTTGATAGATATAATAATTTATATTTGCACAGAAAATTAACTGTTAATTTTAGCTCCTGTAGTTCATAACAGTCAACTTATATTTAATAGTCGCTGAAACATTGAGGAAAATTTTATTATTTCTATTATCATCATTTATTATGAGCTTAAAATCTATAAGCAGAAAGGGGTTTTTTTGTCTAAAATGATCCTCTGAAACCTCAAACAGGTCTTATTTTCAAGCCCTTTCGTTTTTTTCCTGATGTTGCGACTTATGAGTTTGAGGAAAATTAAAAAATAATAAAGACTTTGTTCTTAATAAATCAAAATGACACAATAAATTCTTAAAAATCATCTTTTAAAATTCTTATGAATAATCAGTTAAATAAAAGAAATATTCTTCATTAATTCTGCCTAATACTGATATTTTAAATAAAGGAAATAAACAAGATTGACAATTAATAATATTATTTCAAACATTACTTTTTTCTAGTTAATCACTCAGCGCTTACTTTGACTCACTTTTATTATTGACTAATTAATCAACGACAATTTCTTCATACATTTTAACATTTTAGACCTGGGAAAATACATTATTTCACAATTTCCAAAATGGTGAAGTTTCCCATTCTTCGCACATTGCCATTTAAAAGGAAAAATGCTTTCATTTCAGGGCTTCTCCAGAAGACCTGAGCAACCGCATGAATGAAATAACCGAGGAGGTGATGAGAATCGGCACCTACACCATGAAATTGGAAGAGATGGAATTCGGAGCCAAAATGGCGTGGCGAAATGCTTCCCGCTGCATCGGTAGGATCCAGTGGAACAAGCTGCACGCACAAGATTACAGGCACATCACCTCCACAAAAGAGATGTTCGAGGCCATATGCAAACATCTCGAGTATGCCACCAACGGAGGAAACATCAGGTCAGAACGCCTCTTCTTAATCAAAAGTGGTGATTAGGGAAAATTAAAAGATTTCATTCGATCACGACTGAAAGCTTTTGCGAGAAATAAATGTGCTAAATCAAGTTGAGGCAGTTGAAAAATGGGTGCGAAATAACAAGAGGAAACGCACAAAAAATAAAGCAAAATGATTGCAAATGATAATTATTAAGACCAAAGCAATAAAAAATAAATTATGTATTAAACATATCTCATTCTTCATAATTGATAAAAAAAAATATAAATAGCTCAAATGTATTTGGATGTAAAGTTCGTACTGTTCAATTCGTTGAAAATATTTCTGCAATAAAACTGAGATCTTAGGATTCAATTTTGCAAGACTTACAACCGTTGCTTTTAAGTTTTTTAAACATATTCTAAAGCTATCTTAATTATATTTTGAAAAATGATTACAAACTATCTCTGGGTTTAAAGAAAAACGCTTGAAAGATAATATTACAAATTTAAGATGATTATAAAGAGGCCATACTATACCATAAGAGGTAGTACTGCGTGTTCTTTAGTATTGCGGCACTTAATAATCAAAATACTTTGCTTTGAATGTTATGCTGAAATTATATGAAGAATAAATTTTGTTATTTAATTGGAGAAGTGAAACAGAGCATTTTAAAGCTTTACAAGTATTTAAAATGCATATAAAATATTTAACACCTTTTCATTCAACTTTTCGCAAGTTTTAGGTCATTCACTCAGAATGGTTTCAAAGTACTCTCTTTAGTATTTGAGCTATTGAAACCCTTTAATATTCTTTCAAATTTCCTTACATTCACTTCTCACATGTATTATGTCAGAAGTGTAGCTCTCATTTTCAAAATAAGATTTCACTTCATAGTAATGCAATTTAGAGTCTTTGAGAGTTCAAGATTAGATTAAAGTTGCGATTTAATGAACAATGACATATGGATTAACATATCTATTAAATAAAAAGTTAATATAAATGATATAAACTTACAATGCGCTCTGAATTCCGGAGTAATCTGCACCTTCATACCTTCTATAACTAGGCAATTGTCACTAAATTCATCTACAGATCTGCTGTAAATAAGCCAGCCTAAGCCAACCAAAATAAATTAAGTCTCCATCATTTTCTTAAAAGCACACACATTACTTTAAAACTGTTCAAAATATTTTAAACAGAAGTTTTCAATTTCACTCGATTCGCCATCTTTTCTGCAGTAAAATCATGTTTGATCAAACAAACACGGACTCAAACTAAATACAATCATTTTGAAGCAGAACTTAACTTAATTGTCTGGGAAGTTCGCACTGAATTGTTTTATTCGGTTTACAAAACAGAGTCATCATAAATCCTGTCACTTTCGTTGTAAAGTAAGCGTGTATTGACGGGTGTTGTTCGGAAACACAGCCTAGATCCGCTGCCCCACTTTGTAGAGCAAACATACTATTTACATTAAGATTTATGGCGGGTAAGCTGCCGTACTGACACACATTTCACTTTCCGTACACCGCGTGAAAACGTTTCTCCACCCCCACGCTGGTGAGAATTTCCGCGGATTTTGGAAACAGGAATAGAAACAAATGTGATGGCAAAGCTAAACAATCATGGCACCTTCAATTTGTACGAGTGTAACAAGTGAAAATTTAACTAAAAGAAATGTAGAGGGGATGTTCAGAATATTTTTTTTCATTTTTCTTACTTATTTATTTATTTTTACTTTCATTTAATAAAAGCAAT